>JARHVA010001649.1:2202500-2262500 GCA_037957365.1 Torreya grandis | reverse complement strand
AATAAAACCAAGTGGGAATGTGTCCTTAATTAACTTGAATTATTTATTCAACCATCTAATTCCATGTGTATGCCTTGAATATTCATAAATAATTTACTCCTTCAATTTGACCATAACTTTTGAAACAAGTATTTATTTTTTAACAAGCTCACACATTTTATATTCCTCGACATCTTTTAATTGATATGTCATAGATTTGTATTTACTAAAACCAAATAATTATTGTCTAATTTCACTTCTACTTTCAACCTAGATACAATTTTTAAATTTTGACAATCCACCACAAATGTTACAAGTTTCATCCAAACATATTTTATTATAAAAAATGCTCATTTAGTCTTTCACATAAAATGGTTGAAATAAATCCCCTTGCTCATTTTTGGTGGAAATTCCATGCTACACTCTTGAAAAATATTTTTAGTATCAAAATTATAACATATATGATGAAAAACATCATAGTGCATTAAAAATTCAACATATTGCCTACAACAACAAGTAGTGTGTGTGTGATTTTTTTCTACATAGAAGAGTTTGTCTATTTAAAAATATAGTTGATCAATATAAATTTGTGGATGTTTTTGTAAATCTTAAGAGTAAAATTTTGTTTGGGGCATATCTAATATATTTTTTGAATTAGGTTCATGTTTACGAGAACCAACTCTTTTTTTCATTACATCTCTAGTATTGGGTGAAACTCTTGTATTGTATTTTCAAAATTGTGCAAGTATATCTTTGAGAGCATTATCTATAGCCTTATATTTTCATACAAGTATATTAGTGAATCCCTAAAGATCATTGGTATTAGAATTATTAAGTATTTTATGTATCCCAATTTATTTCATTACTAATTTTTTATTTATGTTTAGTGTTCAGCTAATTTTTGAAATCGAGCATTTTCTCCATAGTTGACCACTTACTACACAAGTTGTAATTATGCATCAAACATCATTACTATTTTTATTGTGTATTTTCATGCCTATAGTATGATATGTTTCATGTATATTTTTAACAATTTTCTTTTTTTTACCATCCTATTAGTTTTTCTTAGTCTTAGGATGTACACTATAGGTCTCATCTTAATTTCATTAATGAAACAAACAATTGACATTTTTGACTATCAAATTTTAATTTTTCAAAGAAATCATCCCAAATTATTTCATCTATTCTTCTTAAATGGAAGTTAGATGTTTTATAATTCATTGGTTTCAAAATGTTTTCATCAACTTCAATTAAGTACTTGACTTTTTTATGCAAAAACCTTGGAGGTGTTACTAATGGTGGAATTTGTTGAGATAGTGTGTCCATATTGTTTGTTCAATACTAGTTTATTCATTTTTTATTTTCATGTAGTATACTTCATTTTTAATTTTGATATTGAGTGTTTTCATGGAATTTTATTTATTATTAATTTCATCATTATGTGCTTCCATGTAAATTGATCCATTTTTAGGAGGTAAATCATCATGCATAGATCCATCACCAACAAAATTAAAAACTTCATACTTTGAATATGGACTTGCAACACAATTTTGAATTTTAGCTAAACATTCATCATTGTTATTCATTTCATCATTATCTATGATATTTTATTCAATAGGGATAGTATATGTACCTTATCTTGAGAGAAATGTTTGCATTTTTACCCTTTATTTTTCTCTCAGTGCTTATAATTGATCAAGTGTTTTATGCTTTAGATTGTTCTTATTCTTTGAATGAGATCCATCACCCATGACTAGACAAATTTGATATATTTTAATGGTGGGTTCCAAATTAAAAAAATAATACCTTTTGTATTCAATTGTGCAAGGTGCATAATGATGCAGATAATTTAAGTGGGGATGTCAATCTCAAAAGAGGTAAAAAATGCAAGATAAAGAGTTGTGTATATTATGAAATGAATGTGTATGCACTAACACATGTGCATTATAATGCATGTTCATTATATTTATATAGTAATATATGATATAATTATGTTATTATAATATTATGATATGTAATTAAGGTTTATTAATGTCTAAATCACATCCTATGTAATTGAAATTAGGTCCACTCATGGTTCAATTAGCCCTAAATATTGTCATATAATTTTAAATAGGTTCAAGAGGTTCAAATTATCCCCATTACCTCTGTGATTGCATTTATGTTAAAATTGGGTTTAACTAATTCCATAATCACATTTTAAAGTCATAATTAGGTTTATGGAGTAAAAATTGGCCCTAATTTTCATCATGATTTAATTGGTGGGCTATTTGGTTTATTTGTTTTGAAATTTGGGTCGATTAACCCCCAAATTATAACTTATATAGTCAAAATTAGGTTCACAAGGTTTAATTTAATCTAACTTGCATAACTAATTATAAAAATTAACTAATTAGCTCAATATGTTAGGAAATATGAGATAATTTAACCCCTAATCATAACCTATACTTATAGTTAAGTTTAAATGGTTTATATTGGCCCCAATTACCTTCGTATTTGCATTTGTGATAAAATTAAGGATGATTTAGCCATATGGTGCATCTTATACAATTTATTGAGCCATAATTTAGGTTCATGAGACTCAATTTGGCCCAAAACACACCTCTAATTGAATCAATTAACTAATTGGATCAATTTATGATAGAATTAGAGATAATTTAGCCTCAATCATGTCTTGCTCTTGTAGTTAGGTTGAAGGGACTCAAATTGGCCCCAATTTCCTTTTTGATTGAATTGGTAGATTATTATTTAAACCTAAATTGAGATGGTTAAATAGAGTATATGGTTAGGAATATATAAATGAATAAGTACAAGGTGATAAATAGATTTATAGTAGGCCAATTAATTTCAAACTGAGATAATCAATATTCTAGATTTAAACTTTGAGATATACTAAAAAAATTAAGTACAACTAGTGATTGATATTTAAATAAATAGGAAATAAGAGTACTTGCTAGTTTTTTGTGTGCATGTAGATCTGATGTGGAATAGGCTAGAAATATATCAGATCTAGATTATGGATTAGTCATAAAATTCTAAAAATTTGACCTTTATCGCCTTTGACACTTGTGTCGACCTTCAATGGCTGCATTAACACTTTTGTCTAAATTAGACATAGGTATCTAGTATGGAATACCTATTGGATATAGATGTGGCCACCTAAAATATTTGGGGTTATGTGTCACTTTTAATTTTTTGCATTCATATCTACATCATTGACTCTCACTCTCATCAAATCATCAAAACCCTATCTCTTCATCTTCATATTAACCTTGGAAAAAATGGGTTAATGGGATCATGGTATCAATCTAACCATAAATACCCATATATTAGTGGGTGTTACCTACATAACCACCACTCCAAAGAGGGTCTTATAATGATGTATTTTTTCTCTAATTTTTTGGCTTATGTGTGCACAAGGGTACAATATGTGGAAATCAAGTACAATAGTGATCTAGCATATAACTTGGCAATTAAGAATCATGGGCTACTCCTTCAGTATTTCAAACTTGTATATGGGTTATCTCTATGATTGTTATTAAAATAATAAATAATACACAAGCTTTGTTCACTTGAATGCTTGATTGAGTGTTTTTGGTAAGTTGCCTTATGAGTTGTTAGGTCCATGCTAGGTGAAGAATGAATGAGGATTAATCATGCATATATACCAATCCTATCAAGAAATATCTCACATTAAAGAGATTATGTTGATAGAGACATGCTACAATTTGTAGGTTTGATGAATTTAGGGTATTGTAAACTTATGTTGGCACATGACACTTCAATCGATGTAGGTGTTTGATTGAAATGCAAGTGTCTAGAAAGTTAGAATATAGGCATAGGTCCAAAAATTGTAGAGATATAAGATAAATATGTTTATAACACTCTAAGAATCATAAGTCTTAGATCATTAGAATAAAACTAGTCAGACTAAGAGATAAACAATTTGGCATAGAGAGATAGTTTATGCAAACCTTTTGATAGTAGGAAGGTCTAAGGACATAAAAGTACACCATGATAAGTATTTTCCAAGTGTACAAGACTAGGGTGATATATAATTCAAATTTTGTGTATATGATAATTTGGTTTATTTGGTTATGATATTATGTTTAATTAATCCCCAAATTACATCATATATAGTCAAAATTAGGTTCATAGGGTTTAATTTCATGTAGCTTAAATCACCGATTATAGAAATTAACTAATAAACTCAATATTTCAAGAACTATAAACTAATTTAGCCCCAAATAGCATCATATACTCAATTAGATTTAAGGGGTTCATATTGGCTCTAAATATCTATGTGTTTTCATTTATGATAAAATTAGGGTCAATTAAGCCATATTTTACATCCTATATAATCAATGGAGACATAAATTAGGTTTGTGAGGCTCAATTTGACCCAAATCACATATTTAATTATGCTAATTGACTAATTGGATTACTTCATGATGGAATCAAAGCTAATTTATCCTCACATCACATCTTACTCTTGTAGTTAGGTTAAAGGGTCTCAAATTGGCCTCAATTTCCTCTCTGATTAAATGAATCAATTATTTAGTTCATTAAATGATGACAATAGGTCAATTTCACTCCAAATCACATCATATAAAATTAAAACTAGGTTAATGTGGTTCAATTTTTCCAAAAACATGTTAATGATTGTAGTAATTGATTAATTAACTCAATATATGATGAAATCAAATCCAAAATAGCCTCAAATTACATTTTATAGTTTCAATTAGGTTAAAGTGTCTCATATTGACCCTAATTTCCTCCATAATTGAACCAATCAACTATTTCATTCATTATATGATGACATTGGAGTTCATTGAGGCACAAATCACATCCTATACAATCAAAATTACATCTATCATTAAACCAAATGATTATTTGATTAATTCTCTAATGAAATTGGAGTTGATTAATCCCCAAATCATATTTTATAATCATAATTAGGTTTAAGGGGTTCAAATTAGCCCTATTTAGCTTTGGTTTGAATCAATGGACTATTTGATTTATTTTGTTATGACATTTGGCTCGAGAGCCCCAAATTACATTCTTTATAATCAAAATTAGGTTCACGAGGCTTAATTTCACTCAAATTGCATCATTGATTGCACCAATTCTCTCATCTTCTCAATATGCTAGGAAACCTAAGGTAATTTATCCCCAAATCACATCCTATAGTTTCAGTTAGGTTCAAGGGATTCAAATTGGTCCTAATTACCTTCTTCATTGAAATAATTGACTATGTTATTCATTTTGTGATGAAATTAGGGCTGGTTGAACCCTAAATCATATTCTATATAGATGAAATTAGGCTCATGAGCTCAAAATCACTAGAATTGCATCACTATATCTTTCATGTCCTTTGTGTGGTGGTGTATATATTGACACACTCCACTTTAAAATAAAAAATACAAAATTATAAATGTGAATAGATTCTTACATAAACATAAACACATATACAAAGATAATTTTATTTTTTTACGTTATGTCAAATTAATACATATGTGTTATAGTAAATACATGTTTTTCTATGTTTAATTTGGAAAAACATGCCTTTTATCTAAAAAATGCATAGATTCCCAAGCCTAAGGCTTCGACCTACAAATAGATGACTGAATCCAAGTTTTTTGAAAGAAAATTAAAAAAATCTAACTTATATCATAAAAATCACTATGAATTTCAATGAAATTTCATAAAATTATTACTTCAATGTCAAGCACACTCTCTTTTTTCCAAATATATGATTTTTTTATCTTTAGACTATTTTAAGGTTTCCATCTATGTTGATTTCTAACTATGGTTTTTATAGGCCACTGTATGCCACAAATATACATACCTATATATGCTTATGTATATTTTATTTCATTAATCCAAATGCAATATATATATATATATATATATATATGATTATAAACTAGGCATAATTATATAGACATTTGAAAAAAAACTATTTTTTATTTTTTTAGGTAGCTAGGGGGACACATGACTGACCATCCATTTTTTTTAGTTTTAATATCTATTTAATTGTAAAATTAATAAAATATATGTGTTCATTAAAAAAATAAAAAATATAGGTCATAAACAAGATGATCTTATCTAAATTTAGAGCAAAGGGTTTTAAATAATACTAAATGATGCTAAAAAAATGAGGGCCCACAAGAAAGGCTCTCTATTCTATTATTATTAAAAATAAGATTCATTTTAAATGTTTAGATGTTTTAAATACTTATACTTGAGCATATATTAAATAATATTAAATTTTTAGAAACTAGACTTGAAATTATACAATTCAATTTTTTATACCATCTTCAAAATTTGAGTGTATCCATCTCAAATAATCTACAAAAGTTGAAATTAATTGATTTTCAGAATAAAAAAAATAATATCCATGGGTAGGACCATTTTTTCCCCCTAGCTTTGTGTACATACCCTCCTTGTGAATTATATTATATCAACTTGGCCAATACTTTTTTAGGTTAGCCAACATCCTTCCAAATGTACCGACTTAGATGTTACTATCAGCTTAGAGTTTGTTATTTGTTTTGGATATTGAATCCATATAAAAGGGTCATATTTATTCCCAAACAATATAACATGTTTATATGATTTGGTTATTCTTACATTTATACTCTTTATTATTAAAATAAAGAGTTATAGGTTTGAATCTTATCTTGAAGGTCTAGTCTTACTTATGTTCTTTTGAAGCCAATAATAAGAGTTATGTTGAAGAGGTGTTTTAGTGTTTGGAGTCCCCAAATAAGGATATGTAGGTATTCTTATTTCCATTTGAGGTCTTCAACCTACATCATCTATTTAAAATTTCCACTTGATCCAAATGGGGAGATTAAGGCACTAAAAAATCCACCCAAAGTTAGATATCTCTATCCTTACTCTTTTTCCATTATCTAATTAGTAAATTAGATATTTACTTGATTATTTATATTTTAAACATGTTGTTTATCCTTGCTAATGCTCCTCCTTATATCAAATAAGATGTTATAACTATAGGGTTGATTAGGCTAGGCATTGTCACCTTAGGTTGCATAGACCACCCATTGGTTGACCATTTCACAACTTATATTATTATTGGTCTAATAATTGTAGCTATCATGGATCTAAGTTACCCTTGTTTATTAATTATTTACATGCATTATTCCTTATTATATCCTTTATACACCATATGTTACAACCATTCTTATAAACATTTATTTATCTTGACCCAAGTGAAGGTTATACGCCATGTCATAGGCTTAATATTTAGAACCCTATCCTCTTAAAATTTGAGTGTGGATTAACACTTGCTATGTATATGACTATTATGTACACAAGCTCTATTATTATGTCTTTATTTTGTATCTATTTCTCTTAATTTCTACTCTTTTCTTAATTTTGGAAGAAGATAAGAAACTAGTAATAAGGGTGTCATAAAAATACATGGTTCATGATGTGTGCATAATCCAGATGATGATGGACAACTCTTTGGCTAGGAAGGAATAACCTACAAATAATAACACACTAACAAAGGAGGTTGTTATCAAGATAGTTAAGTGGACTGTCTAGCATGAGCTAGATCTAAAAAGTATATTCTTGCTAGGAAGTTGTCAATCCATGGTTGACAACAATCAAGTTAGAAATGATAAATGTACTTGCATAAAATAAATATAATGCAATACAAAAATAAAGTAGAATGCTTGTTTAAAAAAATGACTAAATCTAGCAAAAGTGGGTTAATACTTATGCTAAGGTGGGTGGGATCTAGTTCAAAAAATTAGAAAAGAGTCTGTAAATAGGTAGGAACATAATAATTTAGGTTTTGTTGGGGGTAAGGGACTAAAAATAACTTGTTATTCTTCACCACAGTGACCATTGGTAGTTGGGTGAATCGTTGGTAGTTGGGTGAATCATCAGTGGTTGGGTAACTATTGGTGATTAGGGGTGACCATAGATGGTTGTGATAACCATCAATGGTTGCCTATGTATCTCTAAAGGTGATCAAAAGGAAATTAGAAAATAGGTAGATGGGAAAATAAAATTTCTATTGAGGATTTAGTGGAGAAGAAATAGGGTTTAGGTAGGTCAAATCAGGTTAAGGAGGTTAGAAATCTAAAATAATAATGCTAAAGTACTGATATACCTATAGGTTGCTAGTTGGTTGATGGTTGAAGGATGAAGAAATTTTGGTAGAGTAATGATAATTTGACCTCAAAATAAAATTTGATAGAGGTTCAAGTCTCTTTTGCTAATGCTAAGTTGCTAAGAGAAGATTAGATGCTAGAGAGCTTGAATACCTCTATACTTGATAACCTTATGATTGATATTTTTCACCTCCCACTCCCCTCCTTTTATAGGCAAAAAGAGATGGAGGATGGAAGCTTCCATAGTATGTGAGTTTTTTGATCATGATGCTTGGAAGTTCGTTAGCACTGCATAAGGTGAATGTATTAAATGGTACCTCGTTATCTCACACACATCTAGCTGATGTGTTTAGAAGTTGAGGAGGTGAGGAGACCTGACCATTCATGGTCAAGATAACCATAGATGGTTAGAATAACCATCAATGTTCGAGTGTCCAAAGGTTAAAGGGTTAGATGGTATTTGATATGAGACACTATACCAAAGGGCTTTAAGCGATAGATGTTTGTTGTTGTTGATGATGATGGTCCTATCTTTGTTTTCACTATCATATTTAAGTATCAGTCAATTCCCTTATCTGATATTAGGAGTATTGGTGGAGATGATGTTGGGGAGGACTATGTTTGGGTGGGCACTAGTGTTGCTGTTCCAGATTTATAAAGATCTTTAGGCATTCGGAGTGCACAAACATTATGGGATCAGTGTTGGGTTTGTGCTCCATTTCTATGTGTACAAGCATATTTAGGTGTTGAGACCTTTGGGGTTACCATGGGATGGCTATGCTTTGATAGATTAAAGAGTTGATTTTTTGAGATGGAGGGGAGATTATGCTCTGCTAGGTGTTGGTGATGGTGTAATAGATTTAATTGGTTTTGAGATGCCTTGGAGGGTTTTGTTATGGGTGATTTCTTGTGGAGGCCATATGTGGGTTGGCCTAGGTGGGCCTAGTATAACTATCACACTCTATCAATATAGAGCTAGAGATGTATATATGAGAGGTGGGAGGGGGAGACATAGCTTATCCCCTTTGATCAGGTTTAGTGATAGTTTGGTCTTGCATAGGGGATTCCACCAATGTTCCTAAAATATAGGAAGGAAGAGGTCAAGTTATTACTTTTAGAGCTTAAACCATAAGACATTATTTTGGATCATGAGGAGCTACCAATAAGAGTAGTGATAGTTGATGCTAGTATGGTGGATGGATATGTAACATGGTATCAGAGTTTATATGTAGCAACCAATTTTGGATGGGGTGATGGGGGAAATAACCCATGGATGTGGATCTTGTTGGTGCATTGATATAGGGTGGTGGCTAGGATGAGTAGGCATAGATAGCTCTTGCAGTGGCATAGGCCTAGATCACTAGATTACAAGGATAGATGGCCACTTTATAGGGCTAGATTATCACTTTATAGGGTTAGGTGGTGATGTTAATAGGAGAGAGAGATCAAGCAAGGATCTCTCTTAGGTTAGTGACTTAGGAGAAAGATTCACTGAAGTAGAGGGTAGGAGTGGTGGTAACACCTATAAGAGGACTTGATATGATTCCTATGACATAATACTTATCCACTATTGAGGAGTTGAGATACTATGACGTGATAGTATTGGCACAATTACCATTGGAGATTTGATATGGAGAGTATAGGGCCAATTTAGTAGGTGATTAGACTATAACAACTCCAAGATAGTGGGCCTCTATAGTGGGTCAAGAAGGTAGATTAGGGGTACTAGCACTAGATGGTAGTGATACCCCAAGGGCATGCTATTATATGCTTTGATATGTTGTATGTACATGATTTTGATATCAACTTCCATGTCGATGATGTGAGATGCACATGAGAGAGAGATTTATACATTACTATATATATTATGGATTTGATGATACAATGTATATGATGATTATGTTTTATGATGCTCATGATGAGGGTTATATATATGATATGCATTCATGATTCTATGTTTTTGATGTGATGTTTATATTTATGTTCATGTTATGGTTCCTGGTTATGGTTCATGGTTTATGTGCATGCTTTATTAGATGTTTTACTTAGTATCTTAGGCATGTGATGTTTTATGGATGAGGTTATGTTTCATTCATAGATATTTATGATTATGGTGGTTGGATGCCATATGATGTTATGATCATGGTTATTTTGTTTATGGTCATGTTAATATGGTTTTATGATTTGACGTTATAAGATGAGTTATTGTGATGTTATGGAAAATGGATAGATAGATAGATGAACTATGATATGGTTCATGATGTTTTGATCATTAGTTTTATTTATGCTCATGATGATGAATGGTTTAATTAGTGTTGTTTATGATATGATACATGTTCACATGATGTTTTGATGGTAGATGGATATGATGATATTTATGATATGATGTTATATGATGCGATTTCATGATGTTTTGATCATAGATAGATATATGATGCAGTTCATGGATATAGTTCCTAATGTTATGTTTATTACTAATGTTTGTTGTTTATAATCATGGAGATGAAATGTGATCATGGTTAAGGATGTAATGAAAATACATAAAGTAAGCATATAACAAACTAGATGTATGAAAATTGATAAGAACTAATGAGACACATGTCTACATGAACAAATAATGAAAGATAAGAAAATAAACATGATGCTTTTTCATTGGTAAGGAAAAAACAAACCTAAATTGAGATTGGATTAAGGAAACTAAGCCTTTCAAATGCTTTGCATTTGAATGCTTAGGTTGATAAATAGCTGCCTTGATCACAATTGTGTCAAGTAAGATCAAAATCCCATGATTAAAAGAAGGTATAAAAGGAAGGATAGGTAGTAGGTGAAAGGTAAATGGGTGGATAGGTAAGGTAACCTTATGTGGGTTAGTTTTCCCCTTATTTAAGTGACCTAAGAACCATAGTAAAAAAGTCGATGTCTTATGCTAGGTGTAGATTGATCAATGTGGGTAGTCTACTAGTGCTAGATATAAAAGCCAATTATGGCTTTCTTGGGATAACTTATTTTGATTTTGATAGTGGTTCTTTTTCTTGCTTTTGTTTTGATAGGTTGTGAAGTTGATCAATGCAGGAAGCTTTAGCTGATTGCTTTGACAAATTTGACTTAGCCATCCTTCAAGGGAGTGGTCTAAATTTTGGATTTGTTTTATTTGATAGCTGTCCTTCGAGGGAGCCGTCTATGTTTTTAAGAAATTTAGAGGATTTTGGGTAGTTTTCCTTCGAGGGATTAGTCTGCTATGCTAGAGAAATAGGACCCAAGTGATATTTGTTTTTTCTTGCAAGGTTTTAAGACATGGACAAGTCTAATTAGGCTTAGAGTTTTACCTTTATGAGGGCAAAATTTTAACACAAAGAGGTTAATGGTAGGTGAAAGGAATGGTTTTAAGAATAATGACCATAAGATTCTATCTCATTAGATATGAAAAGTATCCATGAGAACCATGCCATGGGTAGAGTTGTGTTACCCATATTTAAGATTGGGCTATAATTGTGATGGTTAATCACATGGTTCTATGTTGTAATCAATTATCCTCATAGGGAGAGGGATAGGTAGATGAAGGTGAGAATCTTGTAAATCATGGGATGAGATTAAGTTAGATAGTAAGGTGAGTTTGATCCTTCTTTTATAAAATAAAAGATATAGATGCAAAGCATTGAGAGACTCAGGTTCTAATTTGCCTTCGAGAAAGGACAAACAATAAGCTCCTGATCCATACTTATGAGTTATGATATAGGGTCCAAGCCAATTGAAAGAAAATTTGCCTTTTTTGATTTTATCCATATTGGTGTCATGCTGATTTTCCTTAAGGATGATGTCTCTCATATTTAATTCTTGTTCAATTAGGTGTTTGTTGTAGGTGCACTTGATTTGTTCTTGGTAAACAAGAAGATGGTTAAGCACTATGAGGTAATGTTTATCAAGTAGCTCAAGTTATGCTAGTTATTCTTGATGATAGTCATTCTTAGAAATAATCTCTTGTAAAGATATGTGAAAAGAGGAAATTTGGACTTCAAGAGGTAAAAATTCCTCTACTTTGAAGATTAGAGAAAAAAGTGTAACACCCGTAGAGGTTTGAATGCTAGTGTGATAGGCCCATAAAGTGAAATGGATATGCAAGTGTCAATCCCGACTTGAAACACTGACTACTTTGGTTAAATTTTTGTTAAGGATTCTATTATAAGCTTCTGCCTGTCTATTTTTTTATGGATGGTAAAGCAAGGAAAAACTTAACTTAATGTCATATGTGTCGTAAAGACCTTGGACTTTCTTATTCTTGAAGGATTTATTGTGATCGATGATGATCTTATGGGGAATGCCAAAATGATAGATGATGTGATGGTTGATGAAGTTGAAAATATTTTTGGCTTTATAGAGATGAGAGGAATGGCTTCCACCAACTTGGTGAAATACTCAATGGTGGAAATGATCAATTTTGATTTCCTCAATAAGGTCTAGGCCCCATTGTGAGAATGGCCAATAGTCTTTGGATACTTGGAGGCCATGGGCAGGTATGTGATGTAAATTAGAATGTTGTTGATATTTGACACACTTATTTAAATAATCAAAATAGTATTGGTTAAGGGTGGGCCAATAGTAGCCAATGTGAAGGATGTATTTAGCGATAGCTAAACCACTAAAATGTCCCCCACATATTTTGTCATGTGTTTCTTTGATGGCATGGGAAGCCTCAAAACTATGAAGGCAATGGAGAATGAGGCCATAAAATCCATGTTTGTAAAGGATTCCCCATATTATTGTTTAATGAGAGGTAATTTGAACAAAATATCTTTGAGCATTCCTAGGGAGGTTGGGAGGAATGATACTGAGGTTGAGGTAATCAAAAGTTTGTTCGTACCATATGTCTAATGGAGATAATTACACATTAAAAATAGTAAGAAGGTTAGAATAGATATAATATGGGGTTATGAAGTGATGAATGGTAATAAAGAGTTTAGAGTTAGGAGGTTGAGATGGGATTTGGGAAGTAAGGCAAGCCATTATATCCAAAAACTTGTTGGTAGATCATGGAACCGACTGGATAAGGTAATGATTGAATGATGTTAAAAGTACATCTACAAGTTGTTTTTACTTTAGTAAGTCATCATTATTACATTGGTAAGATCTATTTACTTGGGGTACCACACGTTAGGAATCATTAAAGACACTTATTTTCTTGACTCCCAAGGTTAGAGCGGTTTGGAGACCTATGACTAGTGCTTCATCCTTAGCCACATTATTGGTGAACTCAAAGTCAAGTTTGAAGGAGAGGGGAAGAGGTTCACCATTGAGGGGAATGAGAATAAATATAGTATCCCCACCATGTTGTCATTTGGATCCATCAAATAACATGGTCATTTGATAAGTAGGGTCCTCTTGAGAAAGAGTCATGATGGACTCGTCAAGGAATACAACAAGAAATAGTTGGTTATTTGGTAGAGGATCTTTAACAAATTGATCAATAATAAATTTCCCTTTAATTGGATTTTGTTGAAGGAAATTAAGATCAAACTTATCTAAAAGCATGAGCCACTTAGCCATACACTAGTTTTGGTATTTTTTGGAGTGCATGTACTTAAGTGGGTCAGTGTTAGTGATAACATAGGTTTTATGATTAAGAAGGTAATGGCAAAGCTTAGAATCTATGAAGATGAGTGAGAGGAAAAGTTTCTCAGGCTGAGATTATAGAGTCTCATACTCTATAATCATTCAACTTAAGTATTAGAAAAAATTCTCTTTGTGTTATTCATCATTGTGAGTGAGCATTACCCCTAGGGAATGGTCAGTGGTAGAGATGCAAAGGTAGAAAGGTTGATTCTCTTTAGGAGGGTTTAAAATAGGTGGATAAAGAAGTTATTATTTGAGAAAATCAAAGGCTTGTTGGTAGTCTTTTTTCCACGTAACGGATGTGTCTTTCTTGAGGAGATGGTGAAAAGGTTGACATCTATATGATAATTGAGAGATGAAACATCATATTGATTGGAGTTTCCCCTACAAGTTGTAGAGTTTCTTAACGTGGGTTGGAGGTGGCATTTTAAGGATTTCTCTGACTTTGGTAGGGTCTACCTTAATTCCTCAAAGAGAGATATTGAAGCCAAGAAGCTTTCCAAAAGTGACCCCAAAAATACATTATTGGGGTTAAGGCACACATGGAAATGGATGAGGCACTCAAAGATGATTTTGAGGACATCTAGATGATCCTTGTGATATTTAGATTTTCCAAGGAGATCATCTACATAGTACTCTATGATTTTATGGATGAGGTCATGGAAGATGTAGGTCATAACTAGCTGATAGGTTGCACCAACATTTTTTATACCAAAGGGCATGACCTTGTAAAAAAAGGTTCAATATGGGGTGATAAATGAAGTTTTATTCTGATCTTTGGGAGCAATCAAGATCTTATTATATCCTGAGAAACCATCTATGAGATATAACATCTTATGGCCATTTATAAGATCAAAAAGTTGGTCAATGTTAGGCAAAGGAAAGTCATCCTTTGGGCAGGTGAGGTTGAAGTCATATAAATTGATACAAATGCAAAGTCCCCTTGTAGGTTTGGTAATGGGAACTATGTTAGAAACCCATTGTGGATAATCAATGGGTTGGATGAAGTCCACATAAAAGAGGCAATGAATTTCCTCTTTTACAAAGAGGGTGATGTGAGGATACATCCTATGAAGCTTTTATCTGATAGGCTTAGCATCAAGATGAGTGACAATGTTATAGAGAGTGATAAAAGTGTCAATCTTGGGCATATCCTGATAAGACTAAGTAAATGCTATGCTATGGTCCTAAAGGAATGAAGGGTAATCTTATTATTCTATGGGATTCAAAGATTATTCAATCTTGATGATGCAAGGGTTATCATGAGTACCCAAGTTGACATCAATGGTAGATTCATTCAACATGGTTTGGTTCTCAGGAATAAGAGATTTATGGATAGAATAGTCCCCTACACTAAGGTAGGTGAGAATGGAATCATCATCTTGACATTGGATGGTGCTAATGGTAGGAGAATCATTTTATACCATTTTAGGATGGATGAGAGGGTTTTAGGTTGGCCATATTTTTGATAGGTCAGGGGGCCCAAACTAATGGTATTTATCAAGGGATGATATCATAGTCCTCAAACTTCAAGAGAGATGGGTTTGGTGAAGATGAGATATCCTCATCGATGGTGGTGATGGGTTTAGGTGAGGTGGGTTATTTGGGTGGTATGAAATCAAGGCTAAATAACTCATGAGGTTTATGAATTTTGATTATGGGTAGCTCATGAGTTCCCTATTCATAAATTCTAAGGCCAAACCCCTTATAGACACACTTATAGAGTTAATATTTGGCAAATGTGGGTTTATTGAGATAGGAGAAGTCAGAGATGAATGGTCAGATATGAGTAGTAGTGGTAACAAGAAGTGGATGTTGAGTCCCCCATATATAAGTTGGTTTGATGTTTAGGTGGCTTGAAAGGGATGATGGTTCTGATGTTAGGGTCATAAATAAGATCATGGGTGAGGTTACCATACTCTTAAAGAGTTGGGAAAGAATCCAAGGCTAAAATATGGTATTACCCAAGTGAGAGACATTAGAATGTTGGTTTCAAGGGGTCCTCTATGGGAATCTATGAAGAAGGGATAGATGAACTTGTCAAAGCTTCATCAACTATAGGGGTGGAGTTGTTGGTAGTTTGTCATGAGGTGGACGGTCAAGGAATAATAACATCATTAGGTTGGTATATCATATTTTAAAATTCAAATTGACTAGGGTCAGTCAGTATGGTGATAACATGACCTTCATGCTCAAATTTGACACAATGATGAAGGTTGGAAGGGACATAAATCAGGGCATAGATCCAAAGGTATCCAAGTAAAACATTGTATTGAAACTCATCCTCTATAAAGTAAAAGAGTTATGGAATGGTTCAAGGTCCCAAATGAATATGGAGAATAACTATTTTCAAGGTAGTAGCCATGGTGTCATTGAAAGAGCAAAAAATTGTTGTAGTTTCAAACATGATGTTCTTGGGTATCAAGTTGGTCATAGGCATGGAAGGAGATAATGTTGATACTATCACCTCCATCAATCATCACACTCTTGATACAAGTTTGGTTGATGTATGTTATGATAAAGAGGGGAGGATCAAGATCCTCAAGATGTATATAAGGTATTTTTAAATCCTTAAAGGTGACTAGGGTGGAAATTTGAAGGGCTTTGATAAAGGTTGCAAGGGGTTGAGGATCTTTGGATTGAACCTTGATGGATTGCAGAATATCTATCAATGTTTGATGGTGAGATCGTGAGGTGTTGATTAATTCATATAAGCTCATCTATTAGTGTAGGATATTATTTTCCTTGTATTTATTATTATGGATTATTCCTACACTTTTATTTAACTTGCTTAGGTGTTATTTTGAGGTTATTTAGGTGTCATAAATGAGGTAATTAAGGTGCACATGCACATGGGAAAGTTGTAGTCAAATTGGTGGGTAAAGATACCCTTACCCACCAATATTGACATATGGAGCACACAAACCATTTGGCAAAAGTCTTATGTTCACATTACTAAATGTATTGGCTCTATGACTCCATTGTAACTATAAATACGTGATTCAAAAATCAAAAGTATTGGTTGAATAATATTTATATAACACACAAATAATAATTTTATCTCTGAGAAGAGATGTTTTATTGCTTAAAATTATAGATACAACATATGCCTATCTCTGGGAAGAGATATTTATTTTAATTTTCAAGATACATATATATTTATAACTATTTTTGAAGGAAAGAGGAGGATTTGGAAGGTCAAAAATCTTGAGGGAGATGAAATGGTTTGACTTCCACAAATTAGAAAATTTGATAAATTACTATTTTTAGACTACACTACTAAAATTGAAATTTGGGTCACTTCCATTTTATTTTTGAGGGTTAAAATACATTAAATAGAGATCATGCCATCTCATGGAGTTCCACTTATTCTTATCTTTCTAATGGTTCAAACGGGGAGTCAAATAGAGCTATGGTGCAAAAGTTATGGCTCCTAGAAGTTTTGCCACCAATCAGGGTAGGACCATCACCTGAATTGTCACCTAAAGTGTTGCCTAGATCATTGCCTAAAGTGTTGTCCAAATCAATACAATTCTAATTTAAGATATTTTTTAATGAGTTATGAATGCAATATTATTATAATTATACTCTATTTTGATTTCAGTCTTAACAATAGAGTTCTTCTATTTGCTTTTGCATTTATAGTTCATGTGTTTGATTCTATCAGTTGGATCTTGGTCAATTCTGTCATCATCTTCACCAAAGTTTGATGAAGTTGTTTCAACATTACACATTTAATATATTCATAAGTATTGGAAGGATATGTACCATACATGGATACCTTGGGTTTAGGCAATGGTGAAGGTGTTTAGGTTCAATTGGAAGGTTGGAGGGTTGAAGGGTATGCCCATGGTATGGATACTTTAGCTTTTCCCTTATCTTTCTGTTGGGCCCTAGATTGGGTAACCATATGAATGGTGTGGATAAGAGGAAATGTTGGTTTAGATATTTTCTTCAATTTTTCCTCACTCTTAGGTGAGATTGGGGGAGTAGGTAAATGTTGGGTAGGTTAGATTAGTAGTTGGGTAGGTTGCAGGTTTAATGGAGGTTCAATAAATAACATATCATGCTCATCCAAAAGGTTATGGACTAGTGTTTTTTAGAGCTTTAAAGTTCTCTATATCATGTCTTGGTGTCCTATGGTATAGGCAGATCAAATTGTCATTGAACCATGTTGGTTTAAGATGTGAAGGATTGAAAGGTTTGATGGGTGGTAAGGTTAAAGAAGAGGTTTGCAATAACCTTCATATAATGGTCAAATACGATTTGATCAAAGGTGTATAGGGTGTTGGGTTTTTGGTTTTAGGAGTGGGAGTCATCTTGGGGGTAGGCTTTACCACCAAAGTTATGGGTTGTGGAATGGTTTTAGTGGGTTGGTTAGGTTGAGATTATTTGGTTATGGTTAGTTTGGAGGTGGAGGGTGAATTTTTGGTGATAGGTGGAAAGGTAGAGGTAATTAAGTTAGTTAATAATGATGGGTATTTTATTTTTTTGGTGGAGGTAGGTGTAGGTAGAATAAAAGGATAAGGTTTTATAGAGGTGGAATAGGTAATGGGGATAGTAAATGGATGGGGTCCTAAAATTGAAGGTAAAAGAGAAGGGCGTGGTATGGGTCTAGCTCTAGATGGTTTGGGTGATTCCACCTTTTTGATAGGTTTAGTCAAAGGTTTCTTTGGTGGAATTGATGGGGTTAAGTCCAAATTAAAAGATGGATGAGCCAAGCTAGGGGTAAGAATTATTCCTAGATTCTTTATGGGTTTGGTCTAAGAGATGTAGGGTTATTTATAAATTTTAGATTGAGGTGGGTTCGATGGTTCCCTTATAGTTTTTGAGGAAGAAGTATTTAAAGATTAGGTTGAGGTAGCTATGGGTTTGAGGGTATATGTAAGTGAGGTTAAAGCTTCTTGTTTGTTTTGATAAGGTATCCCAAGATGGTGCCAAAAGGTGGCCCTATCTAGATTGGGTTGAGAAGTAAACTCTAGATTTTGGACTAATTTAGAAAAAGGTTTGTAGATGGGTTTGGTTATTGGGTCATTGGTTTTGAATATCAAGCCCATAGGTTGAGGTGAGGAAGTAGTGTCTTCACCTTTATCTTGGGTGGAAGGTTCGATGGTTGAGGAAGATGGTGTTTCTAGGGAAAGAATAAAAGAGATGATATTTTCATTTGGAATGGTTTGCAAAGAAGGAGAGGTTGGTTTTGTGGTAGGTAAGGAGGGTGTGGTTTGTTTAGATGAAGAAAAGGGGGTGGTTGCTTCCCTTTTTTGGGTGTCCAAAGGAAAGATTAGTGATTCCACCACTTCCATAAGGGGATTGGAGGAATAAGTGGTAAATGTAATGGTTTCCTCCTTTGGTTTTCTATCAAATGAAAGGTGGGTGAGTTAATGGTCTTTTTGACTACAAATGAGGAGGTTTCTTCCTTTGTTTGGTTATCCAAAGGAATAGAAGAAGGCTCTACCACTTTAATAAGCAAGGTGGAAGAAGAGGTAGTTGAGGTAATGGTTTCCTCAATAATAGGTTCAATGGTAATAATATTAACTATGTGTAACTCATGAGTGTGACATGATTTTAGTTGGATATTGTCATGATTGGTGGAAGGTGCATGGTTAGGAAAAGGTTTCCAAAAGATGTCTAATGATTGGTTTGGAGGTGTATTGGGATTATCTAATGCAAGTTCACCTTTGTCAATCATGTTTTTGACAATATATTTAAAGGTATTTCTCTTATTCACATCATGTCCAAAAACACGATGGAAGGCACATAGATCATTTTCATTGTACCATCTAGGTGTGGGGCACAAATAATCTAATTATTGGGGTGGTTTAACAAGTGGAATTTGGATGAATTTATCTTTAATTAGTTTATCAAAAACCAAATCATATTATTCCCCTATGGGAGTATATTTCCTTAGAATGGTTCAATTTTGCTTACAAGTTTGTTGGTTTGATGGGTTGGAAGAATTGGTTTGATTTGATTGGTTGATGTTTGGAGGTGGAGAAGATTTTAAGAAAACCATGTTTGTGGTTGCATTTATCTTGGTGTTGGGATGATTGGATGGGTTGGTAGTTTTGTTTGAATAAGGGTCATTGGATTTAAAATTGGAATTCTTGTTTCTCAGTTTCAATTTTCCTTTGTTAGTGGCCCTAATTTCAAGTTTACGTGCCATGGTAAATGCCTCATAAAAGGCTCTAAAATTTTGAACCTAAAGGGTTGGAGAAAATGTTTGGCACAACATTGAGAAAATAGTTCAATTAGTTCATGTTAGGGTAATGAGAAAGAAATTTGGTTAATGAGACCTCTCCATCTAGCTATGAAATCGATGATCGATTCATCATTGAATTGCCTAATAGAGTAAAGGTTAGTAATGGAAACCTTTTTAGATGTTATTAAATAAAAAGTGATCTAAAAAGATTTGGGATATTTGAGAAAACGAGAATAAAGAGTGCTTTATAAGAGCTCTATACCAATCTAAGGTTGGTTTATATAAAGACATAGGGAAGGTACGAAGAAAAAGAACATTGCCATATGTGATTAAATAAAAATAATGGTGGAATGTTCTTAAATGTTGTTGAGGGTCCTCCCTACCTTGGAATTTGGAAAACTTAGGTATTTTACATTGAAGAGGATAAGGTCAAATTGGAAAGGATGGATGAATGCATTTATTTCAGATTTGATCATAAGATAGAAGGTTATAAGCTCAAGAAATAGATGATTCAAGATTGGACTTTTTATCCATTAACATCTTAACTAAATCTATTTGAGGTTAGGGAGCTCCATAGTTGGGTAGTAGGTTCAATTGATATTGGGTGGTTGCAATGTATGGATAAGAGGTGGGAGGTTGAGAAGGTGACACATATTGGTATGTGATCATGGAAGGTTGGAAAGATACCCCATATTGGTATGTGGGCACAAAAGGTTGGGTAGAAGGTGGTATGTATCCTTGTGGATTAGGAACATATTGGTAAGATGTCATGGGTATTTATTAAGGGATTTACACATGTTGGTTTGGAGGTATGGTTGAAGTGGTAGGTTGAGGTTGAGTGGTGACTCTAGTGCTAATGGGTGGAAGGTTAGGAGGTATGGAAAACACCAAATTTTGGAGTGGGGTAGAAATTGGTGGATTGGTAGTGGTAAGGGGAATGGTGGAAATAGGGGGAGAAGATATCCCCATGGTAGGTAGGGTATATGTAAAAAGAGGTAAGGTTTCCCATACATTGTAAGTGTTGGTTGGTGTAGGTGGGGTTTGGTTATAGGTTGGAATGTTGGATTGGGTTTCGGTGGTGGTAGTGGATGGGATATTAGTATAATAAGAGGCTTTGGTAATCAAAGGTTGGTTGGAAGTAACACCAACCATAAGAGGATGAGGCATACCAAAGGGTGGATCCATAAGAGGAACCAAAGCAACTAGGGTACAATGAGATAAGGTATTAAGGTAGTGTTAAAGGGCTATGGGTTTGTTGTCAAGGAATGTGGAAAAACATGCATCACCATCAAAAACTATCTGAGGCATGGTAGGAGGAGAAGAATGAGAAGGAGACACATCAACATCTAAAGTCTACTCCATAGAGGAGGAAAAGGAAGAGGAAGGTGGTCTTTGGTTGGTTTGGTTTCTTAATTTCTATCTAGTAAAAACCATGTGAGAAAATAAGAAAGGAATGATGAAGACTCACACCTCAAACAAAAATCAAGCAAAAGAAAATAATTCAAAGCAATTCATACACTAAAAGTGAGTTTAAACTTAGGATTATTTTTAGATCACTTTTGGCTTATGCCTTAGAAAGTATGAAGAAGAAAGTTGGCTTATAGATTAGGTACTAAAAGAGGAAATCTAAGGTTGGTTTCAAGTTGTGTTTAGGTTCTCAAGAGAGAAATCTATATTGATCTTCAGTACGTGGCTTGGTATTGGGGCCTACCCCCTCACTTCACACATCATAGTGATAAGGGTGTCAGGTGCTTAGCCAAGATATACTAAATTTTAGAGTTTATACTCAACCAGAGAGTTGAGTTAGTTCTCTCTTTGGTAATGAACTCCAAGTGGGATTATCAGGAAAGGGTAAGGTTGATCACTAGGTGATGAAATCATAGTTGGGAATTATCTCAAGTTTGTTTTGATGTGTTGATTGATTATGTGGTTTGGATAAGTGTGTGATAATAATAGTAAAAACTATGATTAATTACTTTGCCTTTAAGTTACTATATGAACTAAAGCATGGAAGCAATCAATGTAATGCAATGTTTATTTTAAGCCCAAAAGAAATTTGAAATTTGAAATTTCATTCAATGAGCATATAATAAAGGAATAAATAAAGGGAACCTAGATGATGCTAGGGTCCCACCAGGTGTGCCAAAATATTTCTCTTAATTTGTTCTTATTTCTTAATTTTTGAAGAAGATAAGAAACTAGTAATAAGGGTGTGTAGAAATACCTAGTTGGTGATGCATGCATAATCCAGATGATGATGGAGAACTCCTCTTTGGATAGGAAAGAATAATCTACAAATAAGAACACACTAATAAAGGAGGTTGTTAGTGTTGGGTGAATATTTTGTCGATTAGCGTACTGATAAATAAAATAGGTCTGATCAACCACAACAGGAAGATTGGTCGGCCAAGTGTGTAGGTTTACCACATCAAAAGGGGACTAATCTCTCCTCTCATCAAGGGGAGGTTCCCTATAGATATGCAAGAGATATATTATATATATATATATATATATATATATATATATATATATATATATAAATAGAAAATAATACTCAAGGGTAGGATAAACCATCCATCTCTCTTTTTTCAGAGATGATGGGCACAAATCAAAGGAGAAACCTGATGAAATGATAGAAGACACTCCTCTTCTTTCAAAAGTGTTGTTTAGCAGACAAAAGGAATCTTTCTGGTGATGACAAATAACTGTAACAGGGTATAGTAACATAGCAGGATGAAATGAGGCACAAAGTCTCCACCTCAATTGCCAAAGAGTGAAATAGGAAGAACAATGAGGGCACAAAGTCATCCCAAGCTTCTTTACATAGGAACAAAAAATAAACACACACTAAAGACAATTATGATAGCACAAAGTCTAAAAGTAACTGGCTTCAGGATCCCTTCTTAGTCACCTCCACTAGTTTTTCTTGTTTATTTAAAGGGATAGAAAATGTATTAAGGAAACATACATAAGAACAATTTCCCCAACAACAAATTTATTACAACACAAATTCTGAAAAGTCGCTTGCTTTCTTATTCCAATAACAAAATATGATCAACAATTTGAGCTCAAAGTCTTAGTAATGCCTTTCAATTTAGGCAGAATTTAGTTTTTGATAACAAAAATATCTCTCTAAAATAATAAGAGAGAGTCCAATATATAGTCCCCCAAAAAAGACTTGGGAGCAGTAACACATCATGTTGCATTAAATTCTGTCAAGAAGATATGCTGTAATCAGGCATATTTGCCCATTTGCTTTTCTCAATGCAGAGAAATGGGTCACGCCATTGAATGTTTGTATCCTCCAATGTCCACCTGGCGGTCTACTTCTATAAACATATCTTATGCATGAATATTTCTAGTCATTATTCATAGTTCCTCCTTTCTTGGCTATTAAATCGGGTCCTTGGTTCAATTCAATCCTCTGTTCTTTGGTCACTTTCTACTGGCCTTAACAATTAACACGTGGCAGGTTCCACTACAAAATAGGCAAAGAAACTTGGTAGCATCTGTGGGACTCTGATAGACTTATTGAAAGAAGCTTTGAAACTTGTAAGAAGCTCAAGATGTAGATATAGACACTTGTCACACTCCGTAGAGTTATAACGGGATACGTGGCATATTTCGGATGTCTTTTGAAAAATCCTACAGAGAACGACACATGGTGGCTTCCACTTAGCTCCTAGCTTCCCTTTTGAAACATTATATACTCATTTTAGATTCACATGGATGATGCCAAGTGGCTCATTCTGTTGCTTGAAACTGTGTCTCGGTGGGTTTTTTGTTTTGAGGGACTTTTCCTTCGGATAAAGAGTTCGAAGGAATTCTTTTAGACAATTTGTCTAAAGGAAATATTCCTTCACTTTGTTTCTGATTTCCATCGAGCTTTCTTCCTAGGTGAATTCCTTCAGACAAAAAGTTAGAAGGATTTTTGCCTTAACCATTTTGCCGTGAGAACTTTTTCGAAGGAATTCCCTGTGTCTGCCTTTGCTCACAGCCCTCTGCAAGGGTATTCAGCTTGGTTCAATGTCCTCCACAAGGGTACCTTTTCCTTTGGCTTTGCCTTAGTCAATTTTCTACCGATCTCAATAGGTGACATATGGCAGCATCCACTGCGAAATAGGTGAGGACACATGACAACATCCACTTAACTTATAGAGGCTTTGGATGCCTTTTGAGTGTCCTACAGAAGATGACATGTGGTGGCTTCCACTATGTTTTAGAAACACTATAGATACAATTGAGACTCACTTAGATTCATGTGGATGTAGACACTTGTCACATTCCACTTATCTTACAAGGGACACATGACAACTTATGCAGCTCTTAGAAACAAAGTAAAATGGGGCTTGGCAGATGACACTTGGCAGCATCCGCTGGGTTTTGACGGGCTTTTGTTTTGAGCTTTTCTTGCCTTAGTCACTTTTGCCATGGAAATTCCCTCCATAAGGGCACTTGTCTCTTTGAATTTTGGGACACTCCTTTGAACCTGCCACTTGAACTGACTGATTGAACCAACTTTGGTTCAACAGTTCAATGGTTCATTCCTTCGCTTCTATTTGTTCAATTAAACGCTTGAACCAAGATCTTTGAAACAAACCGTGTTGAACCAACCACCTTTGAACTTGTTGAAACTTTGAACCTTGAACCTTTGAACCTAAGTGGTTCAATGGTTTAATGGTTCAAGCCTTCTTCTCTTTGATACGTGTTTTGAAGTTGTTGAACCTGAAGCGGTTAAACTTTGAACCTTGAAAAAAAAACTTAATTATTGTTTGATGATGTTGAACATTTGAACCTGTTGAACCTATTGAACTAAAATGGTTCCAGGTTTAATGATTCAATGGTTTAATGGTTTAAACACTGCATAGAAGCTTGCTGATAAATTCTTTTGGTTGAACCAAGGCATTGAACCAATCCTGAAAATGACTAAGTGTTGGAAACTTGTTCTTTTGATTGAACTCGCCTATAAAAGCCTTTGAACCTATTGAACATGTTAGTCCCTTGAATAAAAAATCTTGAATAATTCCTAATTTTGAAGTTTAGAATAATTTTTTTGAAATGGGAAGAGATAATTTTGTCTTACAGGACCAAAATAGCATATATGTTGTTCGAAAAATGAGTGACATTTTTTGAGTACAACAACTGGCTCCAATTGGGGAACTTCCATCAATTGTAAAAAAAATTAAAGGGAGTAGAATCCAGAATCTCCAATGTCTTCATGTGTACCATTGGGCTACTGATTCATGTTACCCATAAATTAAAGGCATCAAAAACAAAAATAAACAAAACAAAATGGAACTAAAAACTATAAAATATACATATGTACAGATGAAAAGATCTGGTACTTCAAGAATTGAAGTGTTTCAGATGCTGCCCACTGTGAGGTAGAGAAAAGAGTGTGCCATCTTGATACTGTAACAAAAATCTATTTTCACCATTGTGCTGATGAATAATAAACAGGCCTCTCCAAAGGGAGTCAAACTTTCCATGCATCCCTTTTGGTTCTCTCGTTTTGTCCCACAACAGGACTTGATCTCCAACTTGGAAATCACAGTTTTTTGCCTTTTAGTAAAAGAGTTTCTTTACCAGACTTTGATGGGCAAAAATTTGGTCCACCACCATAGTTCTCTACTCATCTAGCTTAGTCAGGCACATAATCCTCTTATCAAATGGGGTTTCATATGTCTGATCTTCAATTTCCTTAGCCAATTTCAAGGCTGGCAATTCTAAGGTGATTGGTATCTCATCATTGATACCATAAAGAAGTTAGAAAGGAGACATACCAATTGCTCTCTTTGGTGTGATTCTGTCTGCCCATAGAGCATCAACCAGTGCTTTATGCCATTTCCTTTGGTTGTCATCTGCCAGCTTCTTGATAATAGTTACCAGGTTCTTATTACTTGATTCAACTTGTCCATTTCCTTGTAGAAAGTAATTATAAGAATGGGAGAGTGTAATCCCATAATAGAAACATAATTGTGTAATATCCTGGGAAGTGAAACAAGCTACATTATCAGTAACAATCTTGGTTGGGACTCCAAAATTGGAAATGATATTCTCCTTGAGGAAATTGCACACTACTTCTGAAGTGGCATGTTTAGTTGGGATATCTTCTACCCACTTGGTGAAATAGTCAGTTGCTGTAAGAACATAATCATGTCCAGCACTTAAATATGGGTTTATAGCTCAAATAAAATCAATTCCCCATTGCTGGAATGGTTCTTCTATGACCACTGGCTTGAGAGGCAGGGTAGCCAACTTGGGTCTTCCAACAAACTACTAACATAATTCACATTTTCTCACCCACTTATATGCATCTTGGAAAAGAGTTGGCTAGTAATACCTGGCTCACAAAATCTTGTGGGTAGTCATAGGAGTAGAAAAATGTCCTCCATAGGTTAGATTGTGAAAGGATTTCAAAAGTTGGATTTGCTGATCTTTATCTACACAACGAAGGAATACTCCATCAAGGCTTCTCTTGTATAGGCTGTTGTCCCAAATGACAAAATTGGTAGCTTTCAACTTGATAGTCCTCCTTTATTTGTAAGATAAGTGAGCAGGACATTCACCATAATTAAGGAAACGAGCAATACCTAAATACCACTCATTAGTAGTGGAGATAAAGAGGACTGTCGGTGTGTCTTCTACCTCTACTTCTTCATGCTTCGTTTCTTTTGGTTTGTTATCAGCAATTAATTATCATAGACCTTTTCCCCTTACCAGCTTTGTTGGTTTGATGTCTATATCAAACTCCTAGATCTTTGCAATCTAATTGCCTCTTTTAGTCCCAAACTCTTGCTGAGTTAATATGGACTTGACTGTAGTGTCAGGAACCAAGGTAGTAGTGTGTGAATTCAGGATATAAAAGTGGAAATGCTTGACTGCCTTCACCATTGCATAAGCATGCTTCTCCATATTTGATTACTTCAGCTCATGAGCTTTAAGAGGACAAATCTTGAAAGAAATGAGAGATTCCATACCTTCTTTATTCTATTGAACTAGAATTGCTGAAAGCATGTGTTTAGAAGCATAACTGTATATGGTGAACTCTTTATTGTAGTCTGGACAAATTAGAGTTGGGGCATGGACAATGGCAGTCTTGATATCTTTAAATGCCAACTTGCCTTCTTTAGTCTAGCTAAAGGTGGTCTTTCCTTTCATCATGTTTACAATGTGTCGAGTCTTCTCAGCAAACTCAGGGATGAACCTTCGTAAGAAATTCACCTTTCTGAAGAAAGAGTGAACAACATTTTTACTTTTAGATAAGGTAAGCTCTTGAATAGACTTGACTCTGTCTGAGTCAATTTTTATGCCTTTTTTAGACACAATGTGTCTGAGAAGTTTCTCCTTTGTTACTCTAAAAATAGACTTCTTGGGGTTTAAGGAAATACCATTCTGGTGGCAGCGCTCCAACACTTGTTGTAAGTGGTGTATATGATCAGAACAATGATTTGAAAAGATGGTCAAGTCATCAAGGTTTACTATAATGAACTTACCAATCTCATCCTTGAAAGCAAGGTCCATTGCTCTCTGAAAGGTGGTGCCATCATTTATCAAGCCAAAAGGCATCCTTCTATATGCAAATGTGCCCCAAAGTGTGGTGAAGACAGTCTTGTGTTAGTCTGCTTCACTAACTTCAACTTGATTGTATCTTGAGAAGTCGTCTAGCATTGATAACATCTCTGAACTAGTCACTATCTGTAGCACTTGATTCATGATGAGTAAAGGATAATTATCCTTTAAAGATGACTAATTTAGATTCCTAAAATCCACACAAATGAAAATTTTGCCATTCTTCTTCCTTACAGGCACTATGTTTGCAATCCATGTGGAATGATGGATTGGGAAAATGATTCTATCATTTAACATTTTTTGTATCTCAGACAGAATAGTACCTGATATCTTTGGGTTATACTGTCTGAATTTTTGCTTATAAGGCATTGAGTCAACCTTGAGAGGAATGTCATGGTAGATTTCATCAGGCCTAAGAGATTTTAGGTCATCATAAGAATATGCTAATATGTCCATGTATTGGTGGAGTAAAGTGGTGAACTTGAACTTCTCATCCTGAGTGCAACACTTACCAATGTTAACCATCTTGGGATTTTCTTCAGTAGTTAGATTTATGTGATAAAATCCATGAGAGGAGCTTGAATCTATTTGCTATTGTTTGATGAATCTGTCATGCTTTTTAAACAATTTCTTAGGGAAAACTAGGCATTTGAGAATTTTATTTTCTTTGAGTTGTAAGAATTCTTCATTTGCATCTAAAATTGATTCAGGGGCTGGTTCACACTTTTGAGGTTCACTGCCTTCAAAATGTATTTGTTCAAAGTTGTCTTTTCATTCCAAAAAGGCAATGATTTGGTGATCATCACTGAATACTTGCCAATGATCAACATTGTCAAGAACACTTGGTCTAAAGACTAGCTCAATGGTATACCTATCTTTTGTGAAGTCTGAGTGAGGAACTAAGAGATTTGCTGAAATAAAAGTGCATCAACTCTGTCATTGGATTCCCTGGGTATGGCAGAGATGTTGAAAGCATCAAAGCTTTCAATTTGGTCCCAAACTAAGCTGTGGTAGTGGTGAGATTTTTCATTCTTGGTTTGGTAAAGGTTTCTCACCTGACAAACCACTAGTTCAACATCCCCTTTGGTATGAAGGAGTTTGATGCCTTTGTCTCGAGCAGCCTTCAATCTAAGCAATAGAGATTCATATTTAGCTGTGTTATTAGTGTTGCTAAATTGTAACTTGTAGGAGTAGGGGAAAATATCTCCTTGAAGAGATATCAACACAAAACCCATCTCCTGAACCGGTAGAGGAGTAGCTTTCATTGAATTCTAGAGTCTATACCTCATTAGACACTGATTTTTCTTTAGATTTTCTTTCATTAGAGAGGGAAGATCCTTCTCTATCTATAGTGCAACCTACCAATTCTTCTGCTATTCTAGCTGAACTAATTTAAGAGTTGCTACTTTGAAAAGTTTTATCAGATGTTTCATGAACTTCATCTATAGAAAGAAAATAGTTACCCATCCCTGAAGACTCAAACAGAATTTGAGCTTCAGGAGTTGATGTTTGAGTGACAATATATTTTGATTCCTTTTCAAGAAGTAGCCTCTGCATGATGCCTTTAATAGGGATCCTTGATTCATATAGGCCATGCTCAATTCTCCATCAACATCTTTACAAAATTTTTGCCCTAGCAGAATACCGTAGGATGCTGGGACATCGACCACCAAAACTATCATCTTGATTCTTTTGTCTGGAAAGGTTGCAAATGCAAATTGGGCATCTTTAATTTGCCCCAGCAGTGGTACTTGTTTTTTCTCCATAGAAAAACATCTACCAAATGTCTTGGTCGGTGTGAGATCAAGACATTCTACCACTTTGGTAGGCATGACATTGTCTGAAGCTCCTGAGTCTATGATGCAGTTGCTCAGCTTGTGACCATTTATCAATAAAGAAACATAGAAAGGCTCTATTTTTTCTGGGGCAGCTAGAGAAGTAATGAAAAGATTGTTTGGGATGTGCATGTTCTTTAGGGAATCAAGAGTTACCTTCTTAGCATCTTGTCCTGTAGGGACAACTTTATTCTTCACACTCTCAACTAACATATCCAACTGCTAAGGATTGGATTGTAAATATTCAAACTCAGTTATTTGAATTTTGGTTTTCTTGACATGATCAATTATGTCAAATGACTGAATTGGACTAGGAATAGAGGAAGGTAATTCAACCTTCTAATTTGTAGAGGGGAAAGGACTGATTTTCAAAATTAAAGTTAAAGGTGAAGGTGAAATTGATGTACTTACCTTTTTGGTGATCACCAGGCCTTTTGGCTGGAAAGGCAGAGAGGTTCCATGTTTAATAATTGAAATTGCTGATTGAGGTTGCTCTTCTATTTTTCTCTTTATCGGCTTGTTGGGATGATTGGTTCTTGGACCTTGTGAACACTGTATATGATCCATCAAAAGCTTCTCCTTTACTTCTGGGTTCATCCTGGTAGTTCAAGAAACTAATGTTAGAGTCACCAGCTGATTCTTCTTGGTTTTATATGAGGAGATCAACATCATTTTATTGATTCAATTCAAGCTAGAAAGAGAAATCTGATTCAGCTTCAAGATATCCCACTGCTGAATTGGCTGGAGGTGCTTCAATGGCAAGTTTCCCCTATGGGGCAGGAAGATGATTTAGCTACCCTTGATTCTTGGCAGCATTGCCCTGGTACGACTAATTTAGAAATGTCCTCCTTGGTATATCTCTGTATGAAGGAGTGGAAAACATTCCTTGCACCATTTACTTTTTGAGAGCAAGCAACTCATTTGCCAACTTCTGCACCATTGGATCGGTGGTGCCTATAGATGGATATTCAAAAGATGATGAGGGTCTATTTCTATTAGGATCTCTCCTTATCTTCCCTGCCAAGATGAGATCATTTTCTACCTCAGTGGCCAATTCTTGAGTTACAGCAAGATTTATTTGACCAACACGTCTCAACATGAAACTCACTTTAGGTAGCTAAGAATTAATGAAGGAACAATTGAGATTCTCAGCTATAGGTTGAGCAATTATACGGATCCTATTTCTCAGTTTATCAAACTTGGCTATGAAGTCCCTCATTGGTTCATGAGGCTCTTTCTTCATCTGTGTGAGCTGAGATAGAAGGGCATGTGCATCTTTTGTAGGTTTGAATCTAGCTTCAAACTTAGCTTTGATGGTGTTCCAGTCAGTTACTGATTGAGCCTACAGATGGTAGAACCAATCTGTAGTAGCAGCTTATAGTGTTTTTACAAATAATCTGACTACCACATCCTCAAATTCCACTCCAATTACACCACAGGCTATGCTGAAAGCTACAATGTGTTCGTTAGGGTGAACCTTCCCATCACCATCGAACTTGAGGAAATTCTTCTTTAAACTACGTAGGAGCTCATGTAGAGGTGGAGTAAGATTGAGAGGGCCAAAAGAATTACCCCAGGGGCCTTGAACTGTCATTGCATGACTATGAAAAGGAGGAATAACAAATCTTAGAGGGGTAATTATTGGCAAAACTTTATTAACAATAGAAGTGGATGCTTCGCTTGGTACTGGAGACTTGAATTTAGTAGGAGGAAAGCTCTTAGTTCATTGGAGACAAGATGGTGAAGGAGACAAATCAAAATTAATTTACTGTACCAACTAGAATACAGGGTCAACAATACCTTTAGCCCTTTGGCTTCGTGTATACCTTGAATCTGCCAGATTGTGAAACAAAAATGAAAAGAATTGACCTTACTTCAACTGGAAGCTTGAGGCTTTAAACTGCACATTCTTTCTTAGTGGATCTAGTTTACAAACCAGATTATATAACATAAATGGATAAAGATGGTAAGGTTATAATGATAATGGATAAGAAGTGGAATGGAATGGCCAGAGTCTATAATGGATAAGGGTAGGGACTACTTCAATTTGAAACTTGAGACTTTAGAATGTACATAAGTCCCTAGCGGAGTCACAAAAAACTGTTGGGTGAATATTTGTTAATGAACGTACTGATAAACAAAATAGGTCTGATCAACCATAATAGGAAGATTGGTTAGCCAAATGTGTAGGTTTACCACATCAAAAGGGGACTAATCTCTCCTCTCATCAAGGGGAGGTTCCCTGTAGATATGCAAGAGCTATATTATATATATAAATAGAAAATAACACTCAAGGGTAGGATAAACCATCTATTTCTCTCTTTTTAGAGATGATGTGTGCAAATCAAAGGAGAAATCTTGATGAAATGATAGAAGACACTCCTTTTCTTTCAGAAGTGTTGTTCAATAGACAAAAGGAATCTTTTTGGTGATGACAAATAACTGTAACAGGGTATAGTAACACAATAAGATGAAATGAGGCACAAAGTTTTCACCTCAACTTCCAAAGAGTGAAATATGAAGAACAATGAGGGCATAAAGTCATCCCAAGGTTCTTTACATAGAAATAAAAACTAAACACACACTGAAGACAATTATGATAGCACAAAGTCTGAAAGTAACTAGCTTTAGGACACCTCCTTAGTCACCTCCACTAGTTTTGCTTGTTTATTTAAAGGGAAAAAAAATGTATTAAGGAAACAAATATAAGAACAATTTCCACAACAACCAAGTTATTACAGCACAAAGTCTGAAAAGTCACTTGCTTTCTTATTCTAATAACAAAATATGATCAACAATCTGAGCTCAAAGTCTCAGTAATGCCTTTCAATTTAGGTAGAATTTAGTTTCTAATAACAAAAAGATCTCTCTAAAATAATAAGAGAGAGTCCAATATATAACCCCCCAAGAAAGACTTGGGAGCGGTAACACATCATGTTGCATTAAATTTTGTCAAGAAGATATGCTAAAATCAGGCGTATTTGCCCATTTGCTTTTCTCAATGTAGAGAAATGGGTCACGCCATTGAATGTTTGCATCCTCTAATGTCCATCTGGCAGTCTGATTCTAAAAACATATCTTATGCATGAATATTTTTGGTCCTTCTTCATCGTTCCTCCTTTCTTAGCTATTGAATCGGGTCCTTGGTTCAATTCGATCCTCTATTCTTTGGTCACTTTCAACTGGTCTTAACAATTGACATGTGGCAGGTTCCACTACAAAATAGGTGAGGACACTTGGCAGCATCTGTGGGACTCTAAGAGATGCTTATTGAAAGAAGCTTTAAAACTTGTAAGAAACTCAAGATGCAGATACAAACACTTGTTGTGCTCTGCAGAGTTATAATGAGATACGTGGCATATTTTGGATGTCTTTTGAAAAATCTTGCAGAGAATGACATGTTGCAACTTCTGCTGAGCTCCTAGCTTCCCTTTTGAAACATTTTAGACTCATTTTAGATTCACGCGGATGATGCCATGTGCTGCATTCCATTGCTTGAGACTATATCTCGGTGGGTTTTCTGTTTTGGGGGACTTTTCCTTCGGACAAAGAGTCCAAAGGAATTCTTTCAAAAAATTTGTCTGAAGGAAATATTCCTTCGCTTTGTTTTTTCTTTTCATCAGGATTTCTTCTTGGGTGTATTTCTTCAGATAAAAAAGTCTGAAGGATTTTTGCCTTAACCATTTTGCCACATGAACTTTTTCAAAGGAATTCCCTGTGTCTGCCTTTGCTCACAACCCTCCACAAGGGTACCTTTTCCTTTGGCTTTGCCTTAGTCAATTTTCCACTAATCTCAATAGGTGACATATGACAACATCCACTATGAAACAGGCGAGGACACATGACATCATCAACTTAACTTATAGAGGCTTTGGATGCCTTTTGAGTGTCCCATGGAAGATGACACGTGGTGGCTTCTGCTATGTTTTAGAAACACTGTAGATACACTTGAGACTCACTTAGATTCATGTGAATGTAGACACTTGTTGTGTTCTAATTATCTTACAAGGGACATGTGACAACTTCCACAGCTCTTAGAAACAAATTAAAATGGGGCTCGATAGACGACACTTGGTAGCATCCACTAGGTTCTAACAGGCTTTTGTTTCAGGCTTTTCTTGCCTTAGTCACTTTTGTCATGGAAATTCCCTCCATAAGGGCACTTGTCTCTTTGAATTTTGGGACACTCCTTTGAACCTTCCACTTGAACTGACCGATTGAACCAACTTTGGTTCAACGGTTCAATGGTTCATTCCTTCACTTCTATTTATTCAATTGACCACTTGAACCAAGATCTTTGAAATAAACCATGTGGAACCAACCACATTTGAACCTGTTAAACCTTTGAACCTTGAACCTTTGAACCTAAGTGGTTCAATGGTTCAAGCCTTCTTCTCTTTGATAAGTGTTTTGAAGTTGTTGAACCTAAAGTGGTTGAACTTTGAACCTTGAAAAAAATGCTTAATTCTTGTTTGATGACATTGAACCTTTGAACCCATTGAACCCATTAAACCAAAATGGTTCAAGGTTCAATGGTTCAATGGTTTAAACACTACATAAAATCTTGTCGATAAATTCTTTTGGTTGAACTAAGGCATTGAACCAATCCTGAAAATGACTAAGTGTTAGAAACTTGTTCTTTTGATTGAACTCACCTGTAGAAGCCTTTGAACCTATTGAACCTGTTAGTCTTTTGACTGAAAAAGCTTGAATAATTCCCAATTTTGAGGTTTGGAATAATTTTTTGAAATGGGAAGAGATAATTTTGTCTTGTAGGACCAAAATAGCATATATGTTGTCCAAAAAATGGGTGACATTTTCGGGTACAATAGCTAGTAAGCTAGTTAAGTGGACTAACTAGCATGAGCTAGATCCATGAAGCATATGCTTGATATGAGGTTTTCAATTCAAGTTTGATAAAAATCAACTTGGAAATGATAAAGTAAGGTACTTACATAAGATAAATGTAATGCAATACAAAAATAAAGTAGAATGCTTGTTAAAAAAATGACTAAATATAACAAAACTGGGTCAATACTTGTGCTAAGGTGGGTGGGATATAGTTTATAAAATTAGAAAAGAGTTTTTGAACAAGTAGGAACACAAGAAGTTGGTTTTGGTTGTGCGTAAGGGACTAAAAATAACCTCATGTTATTCTCTACCACAGTGATCATCAAAGGTTGTGCTGACCGTCAATGGTTAGGGGTAACCATTGGTAGTTGTGTTAACTGTCAGTGGTTGCCTTTGTGTCTTTGAAGATGATCAAAATGGAATTGTAGAATATGTAAATGGGTAGATAGAGGTTCTATTGAGGATCTATTAGAGAATAAATAGGGTATAAGTAGAGTAGATCAGGTTAGGGAAGTCAAAGATATAAAATAACAATGCTAAAGTACTGATATACATGTAGCTTGTTAGTTGGTTGATGGTTGAAGAATTTTTTTTAGAGTGATAGTACTTTAGCCACAAAAGAAAATTTGGTAGAGGTTTGGGTCTCTTTTACTAATGCTAAGTTGTTAGGAGAAGATTGGATGCTAGAGAGCTTGAATACTTGTATGCTTGATAACTCTTATGATCAATATTTTTCACCTCCCACTCCCCTCCCTTTATAGGCAAAGAGAGATGATGGAAGGTTCCCTAGTAGGTGAGTTTGCTAATCATGATGCTTGGAAGTTCATTAACACCACATAAGGTGAATACATTAAATGGTGCCTTGCTATCTTGCATATAGCTAGATGATGTGTTAGGAAGTTGAGGAGGTGAGGAGATCTGACAGTCAATGGTCAGGATAATATTCAATGGTTAAACTAACCGTTGGCAGTTGAGTGTCTAAAGGTGAAAGTGGTAAAAGGGGTAAGTTAAAGTTTAGGTTAGTAAGTTGATGAGTTAGATGTCAGGATCTGGAGCACACAAGCTCTGATACCAATTGTTAGTGAACCAAGCTCTGATACCACTTGTCAGGATCTAGAACACAAACAACTCTGATACCACTTGTTAGGATCCTACTCCTTAAGAGTACACTTTATTAACTTTGTATAAACAACTAAACACATAATTTAACTATAAGTAATAAGTAACTAGAATTCAGAAATAACACAGAATATGAGAGACAATACGATCTTGTATTAACACTCTTCCAAAAGGAAATACAATCAAGAAATCACACTCTTCCCACACCTCTTGGGCGTACAGTAATTATCCCTCAAGAGTTCTCTCTCTCTCAATTACAAACACAATTAACATAAACACAGAGTTGTTGTTTCCACTAGTAAGTGACAATCAACTCAACCATTGTTGCCTACTTCCAATCCACCAAATACTCAAAGTACTCCAAGTAGTTCTCCCTGATCTTGCTCCTTATTGTGTTGCAGATCTCCTTGATCTTGCTACCCCACAGATCTCCTTTGACCTTGCACACACACACCTATAGATCAACTGACCTTACTTACCATGTAGATCTCCCCTAATCTTGCTACCTATAGATCAACTAATCTTACATACCATGTAGATCTTCCCTGATCTTGCACACTTATAGATCAACTGATCTTACACTTGGAAGAACCCTTGTCCTTATCCTTGACAAGTCCTTTTGATCCTTCATGCTTTACAATACAGCCCCATGGGTCTTTTAAATAGATCCCAAACCAAACAATAATTAGACTTCCTAATTACAATAATTAGAAATGCAAACTCAAGACTAAAATTAGTCTTTACATGAAAACTGACTGTCCATCTAAAATTAGACCAGTACGCACAGACGACCGACGTTGGTCTCTGTCTATCTAGAGATGACCGATGTCAGCTAATCCATAACCGATATCGGTAGCTTCTGATCTACCCATGATCGATGTCAGTTGGCTTGATCAACGTTGGTTACTATGACACTCAGCAACCTCCTCCATTTGCATCAGTGAATCTTTTAGCTCCACAACCTAACAATCTTTCACTTGGAGATAAACAACTGCACCTGTACCTATACCTGTACATCATCTAATTTTATTTCCTAGCTTGTATCCCTCTTTAAGTTTAATCTTGAAGACCAAAAAAATTTGAATGAAGATTCAACATCTTCTTTGTTCCCAGCTTTGTTAACATTTTTGCAGGGTTCTTATCCTTGCTAGCCTCTATGACTGCAACAACCTTCTACAACTCTGAAATCTAGCTAACCACCATACCACCAACAGTGAACACATATCCTGTGGTGCTTCTCTTGTCATCCAAGTAACCTGCCATATCCGAATCTACATACCCATGTAGAGAAGTGTCTGACCCTGCATAACAAGAATCCCTACTGCTAGTCCCTCTCAGATAACTGAGAATCCATTGAACTACTTTCCAGTGCTCCTTCCCTGAATTGGCCATAAACTTGCTGAAAACTCCCACTGCTTGGGTAATATTAAGTCTAGTACTCATGTACTCAACCTCATCATGTGATTTAGGACATTGTTCTGTGAATTGTCCAACCATAGGTGTGCTAACCAGTTCTACATTCTACATATTGAACCTCTCCACTACCTTATTCACATAATCCTTTAGAGACAAAATCAACCCGTGACTTTCCCTATCTCTATAAATACTTATGCCAAGGATTTTGTTTGCTGCTCCCAAATCTTTCATGGCAAATCTCTAAACTAATTTTACCCTTAGCTTAACAACTCCCTGCATGTGTGACCCTGTAACAAGCATATACACTACATACAGTAACAAGATAATGTGGCTAATATTATCCAACTTGGTGAAATAAAAACAATGGTCACATTGACATTGACAAAAGCCATGCTTTGTCATACACCTGTCAAACCTTAAACACCATTGTCTTACAGCTTGCTCAAGACCATATAACCTGGCCTTCTGTCTCACCTGTCCATTCTCTCATTTCTTTAACCTGGGAATCCATTCATCTTTCAGTGCTTTCTTTTTGGCTGGAAACTCTACCAAATCTCCTGTTTGGTTCTCTTCCAAGGAATCAATTTCCTTATTCATGCCATGCTCCCACTATTTCTTAGATTCTACCTGCATTGCCTCTTCAAATTTTTTTGGTTTTACACCATCAGTGAGCAACAAGTAGTATAAAAAAGGGGAATGATGAATTTGAGGCTTACTTACCCTTTTAGTCCTCCACATGGGCGTTTGAGACTCCTTGACAACTTGTTGTCCACTCAAAATTCATTCTGACAGTGACCAATCTCGGTCACCTCTCAATCTACACCCGACTAATGTCAGTTCTATGTGACCGACATGACTGCCAACATCAGATCCCTAACTGACATTGGTGTCCACCTACCCAACATCACCGACTTTGGTCTGCACATGACTGATGTTGGTTCCTATTTGTTTGACACTGGTTCTCACCTGATCAATGTCGATAAATGTGTTTTCTTGTGAGTGATGATTTTTATCTGTGAGCTCATTTTAGATCATAACCTTGTCCAAATCAACATTGCCCTACTCAAAATTATTTATCCCCTTGAGCTAATCTCTATCCATCATCTTCTCCTTGAAAACCAAGGCTTTCTAGTTCTTAACTTTGTCAAAAACATCAAATTTCCTCTTCCTACAATAAACCCAATCCTTTCTTATAGCATAACACTGCTCACAGAAATCTCGGTCTATCGAATCTGAAAGCTTACCATTTGACTTAAAAACATGCATCCCCTTCTCACTCATGTCACCAAGCCTACAGAGCCACATCTTTGCATCTACATCTGAAGTAGATAAACTAGAAGGATAATCAGTAATACAAGTAGATAGATAAAGAGTACCTACTTTCTTACCACATGCTAATTCAAGTGCACCCTTGGAAACTTTCCAAGATTCTACTGTGAGAGTTATTATGCAACTCCCATCACCCAACTTTTTAACAAAAATCAAATTCCACTTTAGGACTGGGACATGCATGACATCCTTCAACACCCATGTGTTGCCCGTCTGTAATTTTAGCTGCACTTCCCCTTTGCCAATAATTTGACAAGGCTCACCAACCCCTAAATAATTATTTACAAAGTCTTCACAGACATAATCATGGAAAAATACTCTATTTGGTGTTGCATGAAAAGAGGCAACAGAATCTAAAACCCAAGATTCTACTTTATCAAAGGAATATATAAGAGCCTTCCATGCAACAATACCTGCATCATTTGCTTCTTTATTTCCTTCATACTGATCTTCTACCAACCAACAATCTTTCTTTACCTGCCATTTCTTTCCACAATACAATAATTGATAATTCTTGCCATTGAATTTCTCCATTCTTAGCTTACTTTCTTCTGCCATTGCTTTACTCCCACTCAGTCAGAAACCCCTGAGATTGACTTGTAATCAACAAACACTAATCTACTTCGAACTAGGCTCTGATACCACTTGTCAGTTGATCCTAGCTCTGATACCACTTGTCAGAATTTGGAGCACACAAGCTCTGATACCAATTGTTAGTGAACCAAGCTCTAATACCACTTGTTAGGATCTAAAACATAAATAGCTCTAATACCACTTGTTAGGATCCTACTCCTTAAGAGTACACTTGATTACCTTTGTATAAATAACTAAACATAGAATTTAACCAGAAGTAATAAGTAATTAGAATTTAGAAACAACACAGAATATGAGAGACAATACAATCTTGTATTAACACTCTTCCAAAAGGAAATACAATCAAGAAATCACACTCTTCCCACACCTCTTAGGCGTACAGTAATTCTCCCTCAAGAGTTCTCTCTTTCTCAATTACAAACACAATCAACTCAAACACAGAGTTGTTGTTTCCACCAGTAAGTGACAATCAACTCAACCATTGTTGCCTACTTCTAGTCCACCAAGTACTCCAAGTACTCCAAGTAGATCTCCCTGATCTTGCACCTTGTTGTGTTACAGATATCCTTGATCTTGCTACCCTACAGATCTCCTTTGACCTTGTACACACACGCCTATAGATCAACTGACCTTACTTACCATGTTGATCTCCCTTGATCTTGCTACCTGAAGATCAACTAATCTTACATACGATGTAGATCTTTTCTGATCTTGTACACCTATAGATCAACTGATCTTACACTTAGAAGAACCTTTGTCCTTATCCTTGACAAGTCCTGTTAGGTTGTGGAGCTAAAAGCTTCACTGATGCAAGCAGGGAAGGAGGTTGTGAAGGGTTGCGAAGTGTCACAGACACCAGCGTCGGTCAGGCCAACCGACGTCGGTAGGGAGGAGATGGGAAGGCAATCGACATCGATCAAAATTCAGCCATCGTCGGCACCCCCAAGTAGACAGGGACCAATGTCGATCACCTGTGTGGTTCAGACTGAGTGTTTTATGGGCAGTTAGCTAACGAACCAAGTGTTTGCATGTCAAGAGCCAATTTTAGACTGAGAGTTGTGGATCTAATTATTGTAATTAGGTGTCTAATTATTGTTTGCATGAGATCTATTTAAGAGACTCATTGGTTGTATTGTAAATTAGTGCTAGAGAGTAAGAGAGCAAATAAGCTCCTTCAGAGAGAAGAGAGCAATGGTGTGTTCCTCCTAGTGCCACAATACCAATTGTGGGTGCTAGATTGGAGAATAAGTAGGGTTCTTCATGTATATATGATCTTGGTCATCAGGTGAGCATGGCTACAATAGGAGATCTACATGGGTAAGTAAGATCATTGATTTTTAGGTGTATGTGTGTGCAAGGTCAAGGTTCATAGGTGTGCATAACTAGATTGATTTGTAGGTGTGTAAGATCAGATAGGATAGCAACACAACAGGGAGCAGAATTAGGTGGGATCTACTTGGAGTACAATGTGTACTTGTGGAGTGCGTGGAGCACAGGTGTAAGGTGAACACCAACTCTATGTTTGAGTTGGGTGTTGGGACCTAGGGGAGAGAGCTTTGAGGGAAGATTTACTGTTTATGCCCTAGAGGTGTGTAAGGAAGAAGAACTATGGCAACCTTCTTTGTTGTATTTCCTTCTGAAAGAGTTTAATTACAAGTTGTGTATTGTCTCTCATATCATGTGTTATTTCTAAATTCTAGTTACTTGCATATTCTGGTTTATTTCCGCATATTAAGTTGATTGGTAATCAATTGTGTGCTTCTGGTTCTTTATCCCAACACGTGGTATCAGAGCTAAGGTTGCAGGGAGCAGGTTTTGTGTTTGGTTATAGGTCACTCTCAGGGGTTTCTGATTGAGTGGGAGTAGAGCAATGGTAGATCAAAGTAAGCTAAAAATGGAGGAGTTGAAAAGCACAGATGGTCACTTACGGTCCTATGGAAAGAAAGAGCAGGGAAAAGAATATTGTTGGTTGGTAGCAGATCAGCATGAAGGAACTGAAGATGCAGAGGTTGCAGGGGTTGTTGTACATGATTCTCTAGAAGGTTTCTTGGATAAAGTTGAATCTTGGATAATAGATTATGTTGCCTCTTTCCATGCAGCCCCAGGGAGAGAAGCTGAAGAGCCTTGTCAAAGAATTGGCAAAGGGGAATTGAAGATGAAATCACAGGCGGCCAACACATTGGTGTTGAAGGAGGTCATGTAGGGCCCAGGTTTGGAGATGTGGCTAATTTCTTCAGAAAGGTTGGGTGATGAGAGATGCATGAGAGCTCTCAAAGTGGATGCACTTGAATTAGCTGGTGGTAAGAAAATAGGTACTCTTTATCTACTTGTTTATATTACTGTTTCTTCTTTTGTTGCAGAGACGTGGCTTTGTAGGCTTAGTCACATGAGTAGGAAGGAGATGCATGTTCTTAAGAGGAAGACTAATATATTTGACAGGCTTAAGAACTGGAAAGCCTTGGTGTTTATGGAGGAGATGGCGGACAAAGACCAGTGGATGGGGCTGGATACTTTTGGGCAGGGTAGTTTGGACATGGGATTTGATTCAAAGGAGCTCACAGATAAAAAGTCATCACTCACAGGCAAACACAGGTACTAGCATTGGCAGAAAAACTGATGATGGTAGTAGGTAAGACCGACGTCGGTCATGAGGACCGATGTCGACAGCAGGATGACACCGACGTCGGCATGGCTGGTAGTCAGGACAGGTGCAGGAATTAATGTCGGTTGGATGCAGACTATGTGGTGACCAAGGTCGATCACTATAATGGATTTTGGGTGGATAACAAGCTGTCAAGGAGTCTCAAATGCCCATATGGAGGATTGAAGATGGTAAGTAAGTCTCAAATTCGTTATTCCTCTTCTTTATACTAGTTGCTAACTGCAGAGCAGGAAGGATCCAGGAAACAGTGGGAGCATGGCATGGAGAGTTTGCAAAACTAAGCGAGAGATTTGGTAGGGTTGCCAGCCGGATGAAAGCACAGAGATGAATGGATACCTTAGTTGAAGAATAGAGGGAATAGACATGTGAGACAGAAGACCGGGGCATATGGTCTTGAGGAAGCTGCAGGACAGTGGTACAGGTTTTGACAGTGGGATGACAAAGCATGACTTTAGTCAATGTCAGGGTAACTACTGTGACTTGTCTTACCAGGTGGATGATGATTACAACATCATTCTATTATTTTATGTAGATGGTATGTTTTCTAGTAGGTTTGTACATACAGAGTTTTGCTGAGCTAAGGGTAAGATTAGTTCAGTGGTTTGCTATGAAGAATTTAGAGTAGCGAAATTCTTTGGCATGGGGGACATGGGAGATCACAAGTTGATTTTGTCTCTAGTGGGAGCTGATGTGAATTAGGTGTTGGCAAGGTTCATTACTCAGGATGCAGAATCGAAACACACTAAGGGCTGGACAATTAAGTGTTCGAAATCACATGAGGTCTGGTATAGGCCTGAGTTTTCCCAAGCAGTGGGTGTTGTTAGAGAGTTAGGAGCCAATTCGGGGAAGTGGGTTCTCAGGTATTTGAGAGGGACCAGCAATAGGGATTCATGCTATTCAGGGTCAGGACTTCACTACATGGGATTCTAGGTTTGGATGCGGTAGGGTACTCGGATGACAGGAGGTACATCACAGGTTGTGTGGTGGGTTGTATTCAAGAATGAGATTAAAGAGGGATACAAGCCATAAAATAGATTAGACGGGGTATAGGTACTGGTACAATGTAGCTATTTATCTCCAAGTGGGAGATTGTTAGGTTGTGGAGCTAAAAGCTTCACTGATGCAAGCAGGGAAGGAGGTTGCAAAGGGTTGTAGAGTGTCATAGACACCGACATCGGTCAGGCCAACTGACGTCGGTAGGGAGGAGATAGGAAGGCAACCGACGTCGGTCAGAAGTCAGCTGGCGTCGGCACCCCCCAGGCAGACAGGGATCGATGTCGGTCACCTGTGTGGTTCAGACTGAGTGTTTTACGGGCAGTTAGCTAACGAACCAAGTGTTTGCATGTCAAGAGCCAATTTTAGACTGAGAGTTGTGGATCTAATTATTGTAATTAGGTGTCTAATTATTGTTTGCATGAGATCTATTTAAGAGACTCATTGGTTGTATTGTAAACTAGTTCTAGAGAGTAAGAGAGCAAATAAGCTCCTTCAGAGAGAAGAGAGCAATGGTGTGTTCCTCTTAGTGCCACAGTACTAAGTGTGGGTGCTAGATTGGAGAATCAGTAGGGTTCTTCATGTATGTATGATCTTGGTCATCAGGTGAGCATGGATATGATAGGAGATCTGCATGGGTAAGTAAGATCATTGATTTTTAGGTGTATGTGTGTGCAAGGTCAAGATTCACAGGTGTGCAGAACCAGATTGATTTGTAGGTGTGCAAGATCAGATAGGATAGCAACACAATAGGGAGCAAAATCAGGTGGGATCTACTTGGAGTACAGTGTGTACTTGTGGAGTGCATGGAGCATAGGTGTCAGGTGAACACCAACTCTGTGTTTGAGTTGGGTGTTGGGACCTAGGGGAGAGAGCTTTGAGGGAAGATTTACTGTTTAGTCCCTAGAGGTGTGGGAGCCCTAGAGGTGTGTAAGGAAGAACTGTGGCAGCCTTCTTTGTTGTATTTCCTTTTGAAATAGTTTTAATACAAGTTGTGTATTATCTCTCATATCATGTGTTATTTTTGAATTCTAGTTACTTGTGTATTCTAGTTTATTTCTGCATATTAAGTTGCTTGGTAATCAATTGTGTGCTTCTGGTTATTTATCCCAACAAGTCCTTCTGATCCTTCACACTTTATAATATAGCCCCATGGGTCTCTTAAATAGATCCCAAACCAAATAATAATTAGACTTCCTAATTAAAATAATTAGAAACACAGACTTAAGACTAAAATTAGTCTTTACATGCAAACTGACTGTCCATCTAAAATTAGACTAGTATGCACAGACAACCAAGGTCAGTCTTTGTCTGTTTAGAGATGACCGATGTCGGCCGATCCATGACCAATGTCGGTAGCTTTTGGTCTACCCATGACCGACGTCGATTACTGTGACACTCAGTAATCTCCTCCATTTGCATTAGTGAAGCTTTTAGCTCCACAACCTAACAATCTCCCACTTGGAGATAAATAGCTGCACCTGTACTTGTACTTATACATCATCTAATTTTATTTCTTGGCTTGTATCCCTCTTCAGGTTTAATCTTAAAGACCAACAGAAGTTGAATGAAGATTCAACTTCTCCTTTGTTCCTAGCTTTGTTAATATTTCTACAGGGTTCTTATCCTTGCTAGCCTCTGTGACTACAACAACCTTTTGCAACTTTGAAATATAGCTAACCACCGTACCACCAACAGTGAACACATATCCTATGGTACTTCTCCTGTCATCCAAGTAACCTACCATATCTGAATCTACATACCCATGTAGAGAAGTGGATGATCCTGCATAATAAGAATCACTGCTACTGGTCCCTCTCAGATACCTGAGAATCCACTGAACTGCTTTCTAGTGATCTTTCCCTGAATTGGCCATAAACTTGCTGATAACTCCCACTACTTGAGTAATATCAGGACTAATACTCATGTACTCAACCTCATCATGTGATTTAGGACACTGTTCTATGAACTGTCCAACCATAGGTGTGCTAACTGGTTCTGTATCCTGCATATTGAACCTCTCCACTACCTTATTCACATAATCCTCTAGAGACAAAATCAACTCGTGACTTTCCCTGTCTCTAGAAATACTCATGCCAAGGATTTTCTTTGCTGCTTCCAAATCCTTCATGGCAAACCTTTGAACTAATTTTACCCTTAGCTCAACAAATCCTTGCATGTGTGACCCTGTAACAAGCATATACACTACATACATTAACAGGATAATGTAGCTAATATTATCCAACCTGGTAAAATAAACACAATGGTCACATTGACATTGACTAAAGCCATGCTTTATCATACACCTGTGAAACCTTAAACACCATTGTCCTGTAGCTTGCTCAAGACCATATAACCTGGCCTTTTGTCTCATTTGTCCATTCTCTCCTTTCTTTAACCTGGGTCTCCATTCATCTTTCAGTGCTTTTTTTCTGGCTAGAAACTCTACCAAATCTCCCGTTTGGTTTTCTTCCAAGGAATCAATTTTCTTATTCATGTCATGCTCCCATTGTTTCCTGGATTCTACCTGCCTTGCCTCTTCAAAACTTCTTAGTTTTCCACCATTAGTGAGAAATAAGTAGTATAAAGAAGGAGAATAATGAATTTGAGGCTTACATACCCTTTCAGTCCTCCACATGGGCATTTGAGACTCTTTGACAACTTGCTGTCCACCCTAAATTCATTCTAACAGTGACTAATTTTAGTCACCTCTCAGTCTACACCTGACCAATGTCGGTTCCATGTGACCAACCTGACTGCCAACATCGGTTCCTTGACTGACGTCGGTGTCCACCTGCCCAACATCACCGATTCTGGTCTACACATGACCGACGTCAGTTCTTGCCTGTTCAACACTAGTTCTCACCTGACCGACATCGGTAACTGTGTTTTCTTGTGAGTGATGATTTTTACTTGCAAGCTCATTTTGGATCATAACCTTGTCCAAATCAACATTGCCTTACTCAGAATTATTCAACCCCTTGAGCTGATCTCTATCCATCATCTTCTCCTTGAAAATGAAGGCTTTCCAATTTTTAACTTTGTCAAAAACATTAGATTTCCTCTTCCTGCAATAAACCCAATCCTTTCTTGTAGCATAACACTACTCACAGAAATCTTGGTCTATAAAATTTGAAAGCTTACCATTTGACTTAAGAACATGCATCCCCTTCTCACTCATGTCACCAAGCCTACAGAGCGACATCTTTGCGTCTACATCTGAAGTAGATAAACCAGAAGGAGAATCAGTAATACAAGTAGATAGATAAAGAGTACCTACTTTCTTAGCACATGCTAATTCAAGTTCACCCTTGGAATCTTTCCAAGATTCCACTCTGAGAGTTATTGTGCAACCCTCATCACCCAACTTTCCTACAGAAATCAAATTTTGCTTCAGGACTAGGACATGCATGACATCCTTCAACACCCATGTGTTGCCTGTCTACAATTTCAGCCACACTTCCCCTTTGCCAACAATTTGACAAGGCTCACCAACCCCTAAATAAATCTTTTCAAAGTCTCCATGAACATAATCATGGAAAAATACTCAATTTGGGGTTGCGTGGAAAGAGACAAAAAAATCTAAAACCCAAGATTCTATTTTATCTAAGGAACATATAAGAGCATCCCATGCAACAATACTTGCATCATTTGCTTCTTTATTTCTTTCATACTGATCTTATACCAACCAACAATCTTTCTTTACCTACCCTTTCTTTCCACAATACAGTAATTGATAATTCTTGCCATTGAATTTCTCTATTCTTAACTTACTTTCTTCTGCCATTGCTTTACTCCCACTCAATCAAAAACCCCTGAGAGTGCCCTGTAATCAACAAACACTAACCTGCTCTGAACCAGGCTTTGATACCACTTGTCAGTTGATCCTAACTCTGATACCACTTATCAGGATCTGGAGCACACAAGCTCTGATACCAATTGTTAGTGAACAAAGCTCTGATTCCACTTGTCAGGATCTAGAATACAAACAGCTCTGATACCACTTGTTAGGATCCTACTCCTTAAGAGTACACTTGATTACCTTTGTATAAGCAACTAAACACATAATTTAACTAGAAGTAATAAGTAACTAGAATTTAGAAACATCATAGAATATGAGAGACAATACAATCTTATATTAACACTCTTCTAGAAGGAAATACAATGAAGAAATCACACTCTTCCCACACCTCTTGGGCGTACAGTAATTCTCCCTCAAGAGTTCTCTCTCTCTCTCAATTACAAACACAATCAACTCAAACATAGAGTTGTTGTTTCCACCAGTAAGTGACAATCAACTCAACCATTGTTGCCTACTTCTAGTCCACCAAGTACTCAAAGTACTCCAAGTAGATCTCCTTAATCTTGTTCCTTGTTATGTTGCAGATCTCCTTGATCTTGCTACCCTACATATCTCCTATGACCTTGCACCCACACACCTGTAGATCAACTAACCTTACTTACCATGTAGATCTTCCCTATTCTTACACTTGGAAGAACCCTTGTTTTTGTCCTTGACAAGTCCTTTTAATCCTTTATGCTTTACAATATAGCCCCATGGGTCTCTTAAATAGATCTCAAACCAAACAATAATTAGACTTCCTAATTACAATAATAAAAAATGCAGACTCAAGACTAAAATTAGTCTTTACATGCAAATTGACTTTCTATTTAAAATTAGACCAGTACGCACAGACAACCGACATCGGTCTTTGTCTATCTGGAGATGACCGACATCGACCGATCCATGACCGATATCGATAGCTTCCAGTCTACTCATGACCGATGTCAGTTGGCCTGACTAAAGTCAGTTACTATGACACTCAACAACCTCCTCCATTTGCATTAGTGAAGCTTTTAGCTCCACAACCTAACAATCTTCCACTTGGAGATAAACAACTGCACCTGTACCTATACCTATACATCATCTAATTTTGTTTTTTAGCTTGTATCTCTCTTCAAGTTTAATCTTGAAGACCAAAAAAAGTTGAATGAAGATTCAACTTCTCCTTTGTTCCCAGCTTTGTTAACATTTTTGCAGGGTTCTTATCCTTGCTAGACTCTGTGACTACAATAACCTTCTGCATCTCTGAAATCTAGCTAACCACCGTACCACCAATAGTGAACACATATCCTGTGGTGCATCTCCTGTCATCCAAGTAACCTACCATATTCGAATTGACATACCCATGTAGAGAAGTGCCTGACCCTGCATAGCAAGAATCCCTACTTTTGGTCCCTCTCAGATACCTGAGAATCCACTGAACTACTTTCCAGTGCTCCTTCCTCGAGTTAGCCATAAACTTGCTGACAACTCCCACTACTTGGTTAATATCAGGTCTATTACTCATGTACTCAACCTCATCATGTGATTTAGGACACTGTTCTTGAACTATCTAACCATAGGTGTGCTAACCAATTCTGCATCCTGCATATTGAACCTCTCCACTACCTTATTCACATAATCCTCTGGAGACAAAATCAACCCGTGGCTTTCCCTATCTCTAGAAATACTCATGCCAAGGATTTTCTTTGTTGCTTCCAAATCCTTCATGACAAACCTCTGAACTAATTTTACCCTTAGCTCAACAACTCCCTGCATGTGTGACCCTGCAACAAGCATATACACTACATACAGTAACAGGATAATGTAGCTAATATTATCCAACCTGGTAAAATAAACACAATGGTCACATTGACATTGACTAAATCCATGCTTTGTCATACACCTGTCAAACCTTAAACACCATTGTCCTACAACTTGCTCAAGACCATATAACCTGGCCTTCTGTCTCACATGTCCATTCTCTCCTTTCTTTCACCAGGGAATCCATTTATCTTTCAGTGCTTTTTTTTGGCTGGCAACTTTACCAAATCTCTCATTTGGTTCTCTTCCAAGGAATCAATTTCTTTATTCATGCCATGCTCCCACTGTTTCCTAGATTCTACCTGCATTGCCTCTTCAAAACTTCTTGATTTTCCACCATCAGTGAGCAACAAGTAGTATAAAGAAGGGGAATAATGAATTTGAGGCTTACTTACCCTTTCAGTCCTCCATGGGTGTTTGAGACTCTTTGACAACTTATTGTCCACCCAAAATTCATTTTGACAGTGACTGATCTTGATCACCTCTCAGTCTACACCCGACCGATGTCAGTTCCATGTGATCGACCCAACTGCCAATGTTGATTCCCTGATTGACATCAGTGTCCACCTACCCAACATTACCAACTTTGGTTTGCACATGACCAACATCAGTTTCTGCCTCTTCGATGCTGGTTCTCACCTGACCGATGTCGGTAACTGTGTTTTCCTGTGAGTGATGATTTTTACCTGCAAGCTCATTTTGGATCATAACCTTGTCCAAATCAACACTGCCCTACTTAGAATTATTCAATCCATTGAGATGATCTCTATCCATCATCTTCTCCTTGAAAACCAAGGCTTTCCAGTTCTTAACTTTGCCAAAAACATCAAATTTCCTCTTCCTGCAATAAACCCAATCCTTTCTTGTAGCATAACATTGCTCACAAAAATCTCGATCTATCAAATCTAAAAGCTTACCATTTGACTTAAGAACATGCATCCCCTTCTCACTCATGTCACCAAGCCTACAAAGCCACATCTTTGCATCTACATCTGAAGTAGATAAACCAGAATGAGAATTAGTAATACAAGTAGATAGATAAAGAGTACCTGCTTTCTTACCACATGCTAATTCAAGTGCACCCTTGGAAACTTTCCAAGATTCTACTGTGAGAGTTATTGTGCAATCCTCATCACCCAACTTTCCTACAGAAATCAAATTTTGCTTCAGGACTGGGACATGCATGACATCCTTCAACACCCATGTGTTGCCCGTCTTCAATTTCAGCCACAATTCCCCTTTGCCAACAATTTGACAAGGCTCACCAACCCCTAAATAAATATTTCCAAAGTCTCCATAGACATAATCATGGAAAAATACTCTATTTGGGGTTGCATGGAAAGAGGCAACAAAATCTAAAACCCAAGATTCTACTTTATCCAGGAAACATATAAGAGCATCCCGTGCAACAATACCTGCATCATTTGCTTCTTTATTTCCTTCATGCTGATCTTCTACCAACCAACAATCTTTCTTTACCTGCCCTTTCTTTCCACAATACAATAATTGATAATTCTTGCCATTGAATTTATCCATTCTTAGCTTACTTTATTATACCATTGCTTTACTCCCACTCAATTAGAAACCCTTGAGAGTGACCTGTAATCAACAAACACTAACATGCTCTGAACCAAGCTCTGATACCACTTGTCAGTTGATCCTAGCTCTGATACCACTTGTCAGGATCTGGAGTACACAAGCTCTTATACCAATTGTTAGTGAACCAAGCTCTGATACCACTTGTCAGGATCTAGAACACAAAAAGCTCTGATACCACTTGTTAGGATCCTACTCCTTAAGAGTACACTTGATTACCTTTGTATAAGCAACTAAACATGGAATTTAACCAGAAGTAATAAGTAATTAGAATTCAGAAACAACATATAATATGAGAGACAATACAATCTTGTATTAACACTCTTCCAGAAAGAAATACAATGAAGAAATCACACTCTTCCCACACCTTTTGGGCGTGCAGTAATTCTCCCTCAAGAGTTCTCTCTCTCTCAATTAAAAACACAATCAACTCAAACACAGAGTTGTTGTTTCCACCAGTAAGTGAAAATCAACTCAACTATTGTTGCCTACTTCCAGTCCACCAAGTACTCAAAATACTCAAAGTAGATCTCCTTTATCTTGCTCCTTGTTGTGTTGCAGATCTCCTTGATCTTGCTACCCCATAGATCTCCTTTGACCTTGCACACACACACCTGCAGATCAACTGACCTTACTTACCATGTATATCTCCCCTGATCTTGCTACCTATAGATCAACTGATCTTACATACCATGTAGATCTTCCTTGATCTTTCACACCTGTAGATCAACTGATCTTACACTTGGAAGAACCCTTTTCCTTGTCCTTGACAAGTCCTTTTGATCCTTCACACTTTAAAATATAGCCCCATGGGTCTCTTAAATAGATCCCAAACCAAAGAATAATTAGACTTCCTAATTACAATAATTAGAAACACAAACTCCAGACTAAAATTAGTCTTTACATGCAAACTGACTATCCATCTAAAATTAGACCAGTACACATAGACGAACAATGTCAATCTCTATTTATCTGGAGATAACCGATGTCAGCCGATCCATGACCGATGTCGGTAGCTTCCGATCTACCCATGACTGATGTTGGTTGGCTTGACTGACGTCGGTTACTGTGACACTCAGCAACGTCCTCCATTTGCATCAGTGAAGCTTTTAGCTCCACAACCTAACATTAGATAGCTAGGTGAACAAAAAGACTCAAGGTCTATAAGGGTTCGAGGTGTTTTGACAGCTAGAATTGTCAAATGCATTTTTCTAATGTCTATAATATCCTAGTCTATTAAGAGAAAGAGGATTGTTACATTTCATCCTATCTTACACATATAGTCTAGTGAACCTGATGTGAATCCTATACCAACGTTGGTTGGATTTTATTCACATTTATATTTACTTTTTTAATCATGTATTCACTTTAGCTTGACCATCCTATTACATTATAGTGAGCCTGACATAAATTCTATCCCACCATTTATTAGATTGTCTTCACATTTTTATTTTATTCTTATTATTTTCTTCACTTTTGTTTCACCATTTGTTTAACCCTAAAATGTTGATCTAATATGGTCATATCATTACCCTAAATTTTTCACTAAAGGGGTATATATAAATGAAATAACATAAGGGTGATAATCAGATCTATAGTAGGCCAATTAGCTGTTAAACTCAGATATAAGCATATGCTAAATTTATTATGCTGAGATAGTCTAAATATAGAAAGTATAACTATGCTAGATATATAAATGACAAATAAGAGATATACTTAGCTTGTTATGATGCTAATGTGATTCTAAATCTAGAATAGGAAGAATGTAAGATGGAAGGAAATTATAGAACATTCATCAGATTTTGGATCTGACACTCTAGACTGTAATGACAACCTAGGATGGTTGGGTTGATTTTATTATTTGGGTTTGATGCTAGTGTCCTATATGAAATAACTATTAAAATAATATGTGACCACTTTAATGCTTCTAAGGTTTTCTTTGCCTTTTATATGGTGCATTTAGATCTATGTCATGGACTGTCACTCTTTGTGAAAAAGTAAAACCCTAATTCTCCATATTCATAGTGACCTTGGTAAAATTGGATTAGTAGGCACACAATGTCAAGCTGACGCAAAAGAACCCATTATCAGAGGGTGTTTCATACATAAAAAATACTCTAGAAGAGGGCCTCATACTCATGTAGTTATCCCTTATATTTGGCTTGTGTGTGAATCATACAATATGCGCAAATCAAGTACAACAATGACCTAGCTTGTAACTTTGAAAATTAGGCTATTGGTTAATCCTTTAGTACATATAACATGTAGATATATTGTACCTATGAATGGTATGGAAATAGGTAAGATTTTTTCACTTGAGTGCTTGATAGAGTGCTTTTGATAATTTGTCTTAGTCTCTTTGGTCTTTTTCTAGGTGAGGAATGAATGAGGATTAATCTTGTATTTATATTAATAACTTTCAAGTAATAACTCACATTAAAGCATTTAAGATGACCATTATGATACCTTTCATTTACAAATTGGATGAATTTAGACCACTAGACACTTGCATCGAGATAGGATAGTAACATCAATGTTATTATCTATCTCAGACGTTAGTGTCTAAGGAGCAAGAAAGCAATTATAAGTTCTAAACTTGCAAAAATGGAATATAAGTACATTTTAACCATTTTGAACAAGATAAAAGACCTAGGTCATCAACATAAGACTAGTCAAACTAAGAGATATAGGCAAAGGGGCACACAGATAGAGTATATTCGAGACTTGTAGAAGTAGGAAATGTAAAGAAAAAAGGAATAATCAAGGTCTAAGTTTTTCAAGTGTATAAGACTAAGGTGCTATATAATCAAACATATCATCTACATTTGCTCTCCCCTTTAGTATAGTAATGAAATTTCTAGTTTAAAAGAAAGGAATGCATACCTGGGTGTATATGCACACCTTATATTTACATGTACCCAAATTGAGTGATTTTATAGTGACTAACCTGTAACCAAAAAGATGTTATAGTATAAAATTAGTGCATATAATTTGGGACTGAAAGTACTTGAAATAGATTAAAATTGAAAGAACAAGTTTTAGGAATAACCTGTGTCATAAAAATATTTTTTTCTTGTTTTTGTAGACTAAAAAATATCATGAAAACATAAAAAAAGATCCAATAATGATCAATAACATTTAATCACATAATTATAAGTCTGAAAATACATCACAAAAATATAATAAAGTGCTCTTTATTCATATATCTTCAAGAACTAATACACAGGCCCTGTAGGCTTCTCACACACGCCAATAACCACCTACAAATTGAGATTTAATATTTGTATTAATTATATTAACCTCATTTTTTAATGTTAAAGGATTATCATTTTGTTATTTTATGCATAAAATTGGTCTTTTGTTATTTCACATAGCTAGGATCTATCAACCACCTTATAACTCATCCAAACATGTCTAATTTGGCATTCCACCTACATTAGATACATCTAGATTGGTTTTAGGATAAATTTACATTGAATTAATGGTTGGATAACACTTATAAATATAATCAGACCATAAATACCCATTACCAATGGATCAAGACCCTTTTCCATAACCAAAAGATGACAAACTCATCAAAAATCTTGTAAACAATTTCAAAAATTTGAATCTCTTAATTTTGGTGGGAGAACTAAAAATGTTATAAAATAACCATAGGACTAAATAAGTATGGTAAAGGATTATTATTGAATATAATTGACCCATTGGATCCATATAATACCAAAATAAGTGTAATTAAACTACTATTTACATGCACTTGCATCAGACTACCAAGGAATAAAATAATTGTTCATGAGCTCCTACTCATGAGTTCTTCAACACTGTTTCCATGCTTGAATAACTATGAAATTTTCATACACATTTCATCCTCAATTTTATGGCTCTTTACCTTTATCAATTACCTAAAATTTCTCCTTTTTTATGGTCTTATTCAACAACTTCTTGTCTAGAATGGCTTCAATCTGATCTGGTTGTGCTTTTAGTATTTACTACTCCTAGTTGATGGTCTAATCATATTTGTCTTCATGTACATTTTTTGAGTTATCATCTCATTTTAAAGTATAAATATGTTCTACATTAGACATGGGTGAATTTACGATTTCAAATTGAAGCTCCAATTTATAAGCATTAACATAAAAATTTCTTAAGACCTTATAAGTTCAAATTTTCTTCATCTTTAATTTGTTATATTCACCCTTAGGGAATATTTATTTCTTGAGGTGTGCACGTAATAAATACCTACCTAAAAAATAACTTATTTTATTATCTATTATCACTTCTCTTATACTTTTACTCATTTTTATTTGTTGTTTGACCTACTTATGCAACTCTTGCATAATTGTAGCAAAATCCCCACCTTATATAATTATTTTCTTTTTCTTGTCCAAGTTTATCAATTCATAAATGCCTCTTGGATATATTCCATACATGATTTTTAATGGGATATAACCTGTATTTATTTTCATAGAATCATTATATATAAATTCTACTTGAGCTAGTACTTAATCCCATTGTTTAGGATGGTCACTTACCAAACTCCTTAGTATGTTTATAAGACTCCTACTGACCACTTCAGTTTGACCATCAATTTAAGTATGGTAAGATGATCTTAATCTTAAATTTTTTCTCAACTTCTTCTAAAGAGTCCTAAAAAAATGGCCAACAAACTTTGTATCCCTATCAGTCACAATCCTTCTAGAAAGTCCATGCAATCTCACTACTTTGAAGAATAGGTTTACAATGTTAGTTACATCACTTGTTTTTGTGAAAGCTAAGAAATTTAACATTTTATAAAATTTATAAATAAAAATAAAAATATATGCATTAAATTTTTATGTCTTTGACATCCCAAGTACAAAATCCATACTTATTGAATCCCATGGCTTACTAGGAATAGGCAATGGTTGATATATGCCCAAATTTTGAATTTGTAATTTATCATGATGATATATTATGCACATTTATACAAACCTCTTCACATAATATTTAGTTCGTAACAAATAATAATGTGCACTCAATTGAGCAAGTGTTTTTGTTTACATAAAGTGTTCTGTCAAGTTGCCATTATGTTTTTCTTTTAGTAGATTTTCTCTCATTGACCATTTTAATAGACATAGATGACTTCCATTTAATAATATTCCCTCTTATATCATATAGTAAATACATGGAATCATTTATCTATTTAATAAATTATAACGTTATTCATAGGTCTCCTTGAAATTAGGATCTTCTTCGTATAAGTCTTTCAATGCATCAAAACACAAGATATTGACTTGGAACTCCTACATAATCAGACTTATTCTAATTAATACATCTATAAATTTGTTAAATTATCCACTTTTATGCTTTATAAAAAAATAAAAACTTTTCAAAAATTCAACCCATTTCATATGCCTTTGACTTAGTTTAGTTTGATTACTTATTAATTGTAAGGCATGGTTGTATGTATAGAGCACAAACTCTTTGGGTAGCAAGTAGTGTCTTCATTTCTTTAAGGCTTGGACAATGGTGTAGAACTATTGGTCATATGTTAAGTACTTATTCTTTGTCTCATTAAGTTTCTCATTGAGTTAGGCAATTAGTTTATCATCTTGGCTTAAAACAACCCCCATAGTAGTTCCACTAGCATCACACTCTACTTAGAAAAGCTTACTAAAATTAGGCAAAGCTAATATTGGCTACTTTGTGATCTTTTTATTTAGGAATTAAAAAATTCTCTCATTGCCTCAATCCATTGAAATTTATTTTTGTTTCCTTGATATTTTTCACTATTGGAGAAATAAATGCCACTAAAATTCCTTATAAACTTTATATAAAAACTAGCCAATCCATGAAAAATTCTTACCTCAAATACACTCCTTTGAGTAGGCCATTCTACGATGGATTTAACATTAATTTTTTCCATCTTTAATCCCTCTTGGGAAATGACAAATCCTAAATATATCAACTCTATCTTAATGAACGTCCACTTCTTAAGGTTAATTAATAATTTTTCTTCTTGTAGCTTGTTTAAGACCATTATAAGATGTTTAAGATGCTTTTGTTTTAACTGATTGTAAATCATAATATCATCTAGGTAACCATGAAAAATTCACATATGAAAGATTTGATCATCTCATTCATAATCCTCATAAAGGTACTTGGAGTGTTAAAACTTGAAGCTTGTCACATGTGAAAGCTTTGATCATAAGCCATTTATATAGTCCATCAATAGTCTTAAAACTTGTCTTCCATTTATCTCCCTCTCTAATCCTAATATGAAGATAACCATTTCTTAAGTATATCTTAAATAAATACCTTACACCACTTAAACAATCCATTAAATCATCAATTCTAGGAAAAATAAATCTATACCTAATTATAATATTTTTTATATCTTGTGAATCAATGCTTATTCTCAAACGTCCATCCTTCTTAGGCATCATAACTATTGGAACAACACAATGACTTAATGTTTCCATAATTAGGCCTTTGTCTAATAATTCTTGCACTTGTTTATTTATATCCTCATTCTATTTTGGTTTCATCCTATATGCTACCTTATTTGGTAGATTGGATCTTAGAATGAGATCTATATGGTGGATAATGATTATCATTGGAGGTATTTCATTACACAAGTCATATAAAATAAAATCAACAAACTCATTTAACTAATTTTGTATTTATAAGGTATATCAGTTAGTTTTGTGGCTATAATAACTATTTTAGGTTTGCCAACTAATGCATAACTTACCTCTTCTTTTCTGATTTGTTACAAGAACTATTTTCCACTTGTAAACAACACCTTAAAATTTCCTTCTACTAGTTTATTATCATCTTTCAATGGTATTAGTGTGTGATTATTTACATCTTTTCTCAAAGGTGTAGGTATTGATACTCCCATCATGTATGGCTTTCTTATAAAATTGCTAATCTCTACCCAATAGGACATGGTAGACATCCATAAACATGACATTACACAATACCTCATCCTTGTAATTGCCTATCTAAAACTCCACTGTGCATTATTCATTTATGAATAACTAGTTTCCCCTTTTTATCCATAACACCTTATAAGGAGTGGGGTGTGTTACTCTTTTCAAGCTTAACTTGTCAATCATTTTTGAATATACTAGATTATCAATACTTATACTATCTAGAAATACTTTGTAGCACTTACTTATAGACTTAAATTTGGTTCTAAAAAATGTATTTCTTTGTGTAGTCTCCTTGATCTCCTTGTTTGGATTTAGAAATACCTTCTTCATAAACAAGGATTCTCTAACTTTAGGTGCATCTTCATGAGAATGTGATCCCACACTCTCCTCATCAACTTAAACAAATTGAGCAGTACTTTGACTTGTAGAAGGATTCTCTGGGCACTCATAAGATCTATTCCCATGCTTATTAGATTTGAAACATGTACCCATAAGTCCTCTTCATCTACCTCTTATGAATAGTCTCCTACCTCTGAATGATTAACCATCTCTTGTGGTTTGACCTTGATTTTTTGAACTACTAGCTTCTTCATTATGGATATATATTTGACTCCTTCCACCATGCTATCCTCTGCCTCTAAAAGTTTTAACTTTAACCCTTAAATGTTGAGTCTACTTCTTAGTCAATTTATCCTCTATTTTAAGAGCAAATTGGTATGCCTCCTCAAATGATCTTGGTGATAGAAGGCTGATCTCATCTTAGATGCTGAAACTTAACCTATTGATTTATCTACCCATATTTTTAGCATCTTCTTCTATATGTCTTACCCTGATTATTAGTCTGTAAAACACTTTTGTGTAGTCCTTGAATATCATATCCTTTTGCCTTAGGTTTTGAATCTTGTTGAATATATTGGCTTGATAAGATTTTAGAATGAATTTAACTTTGATTTTGGCCACCATTTTATCCCAAATCCTGATCTTTGGTTTAGCTTTTCTTCTCCTCTTATCTTAAACTCCATCCCACTAAAGGGATGCATGATCTTTCAATATGGTAATATAAAAATTCAATTTATTTTCATTATATATTACTTCATCTACATTTAATTTGTCTTCATACATAAGTGCTTATATCTTGGGTTTGGAGCTAACACCCATGATTACCCTAATAAGTTTCTCTTTTGCCCTTTCTTCTCCTTCTTCTTATTCTGCCTCTTATTATTAAGGCCTTTAATCTTATCTATCACTAACATGTCCTATATCAATTCCTCTTGTCTGATCAAGCTCCATGGCTTGAAAAAAAGCTTGTATATTACTCATCTCCTTGAGCAATATTGCTTGAGTAGGTTGCCTTCTTTGATTGCTACCTCTAGCTCTAACTACCATCTTTAAAAGCCTCTAATTTAAAGATTATTTTTAATACCTTGATTGAGATATTAAAAAATTTTAGGAAACCTAAAAATATGCTCTGATACCACTATGGTGTAACTTAGTTATTAAGGTCTTAGATCCTTTAATAGACTAACTGTACTTATAGGCTTGTAACCTTTCTTCTAGGTCTGATTATTATTTTTGGCACTATAATGGACTAATTTGAATTTGTAAATAATAAAAGCAACTTAATAAATTCATTCACATGTTCATGACAAGCAATAGGGTATTTATTATTTTACAACTTGATTTCTCAAGAAAAATTGAAAAACTATCTTTTAACTCTATTTTAGGCATATCTATAGGTCTACAGACCCTAAAACACTAATACCTCTTATTATAGCTATCTAAAAGATTTGAAACAATTGAATCATTTATAAAAAATCCTCATGAACTTATCTACTAATTTTCAAATGATTTTGAGGGTTCATTTAAAATATATTGAAGTTTTTGTTAATGAAACCCTAACTTAGGGTTTGTCTACCTATAGGTGAACTATGAGCTTAAATATAGAGGAATTTTGACTTAAAATGATTATCAAAGTTTCATATTTATTGTATTGATACTTATATATTCTCATCTTACTCATACAATTATTATTCATACTTGGTAATCATAAAAATTAATAGAAAACCCTCTTTTTACTAGACTCTGTCACAAAAATAGTGTTTTATGGATTTTGTAGACTAAAAACTATCATGAAAACATTAAAAAAGATATAATAATTATCAATAAATTTTACTCACATAAGTAAAATTATGAAAATGCATTCCAAAAACATAATAAAGTGTTCTTTATTCATATATCTTCAAGAACTGATACACAAGTCCTATAGACTTCTCACACACACCAACAACCTACAACTTGAGTTTTCCTCTTTGTATTCATATATTATTAGCCTCGCTTTTTTATGGTTCAAGGTTTATCATGTTGTTATGTTATGACTAAACTTGGTCTCTTCCTTTTTCACATAGCTAGGATCTCTCAACCACCTTATAACTCATCTCAACATGCTTAATTTGGCCTTCCACCTACATTGGATACATCTAGATTGGGTTTAGGATAGATTTATGCTGATTTAATGGTTGAAAAACACTTATAATTATACTCATACCTTAAATACACCTTACCAATGGATTAATATCCTTTTCCATACACCAAAAGATGACAAACTCATCAAGAGTCTTGTAAACACTTTCAAAAAATTATTTTTCATGTTTTTGGTGGGAAAACTAAAAATACTAGAAAATAACTAAAACACTGAATAAGTATGGTAAAGGATTATCATTGAATATAATTTACCTCATAGAACCTTATAAGACCAAAAAAAGTATAATTTAAATAATATTTACATGAACCTACATCACTTTCCTTACCTCAAATTATTTGCGCATATACATATGGCTCTTTCACACCCCTCTCATATCCACTTGCCTTTTGTGGGTTTAATGTCCTATGATTCTATCATTAACCTACATGTTTCCCCAATCTATACCTAATCTACTTATTACCCTAATCAGATTGGATTGGATCATTAGATGACTATTAATGTATTTTTAGACACCTTCGATCATATTTAGATGGTGTAGACACTAAAATATGGCAATTGATAGTTGGAAATGATAATTTTGACTTACATCAATCCAAATGAATTTTGAGTATATACATGACTCTCAGTCTCCATTCTCTCAAATTCACATACCTTCTACACCTCTAATCTTCCCAAATTGTTATCAATTACCTACATAAATTTTTATAATCTATGTCAAACCAATTATTTATCTAAGTGAAACATCTCCAAATCATTAGAAGAATCAAAACTTCCTTTCAAACTCACTTTTGATACATTTTGTAATAATGTTTTGATCTATGTAATCAATTAAAATAAATAGAATATCAAATCCTTTAAAATTTTTATATAGTCTTTATTTTTTAATAAGCTTAACAGGAATGCCAAGAAAAAAAGATGTTATAACATTCAAAAGTTCCCTATAGTGAATACAAGCTAACTAATGAGGCCTAGCCTTCACCCTATGCCTATATATTCATTTCATCCCCCTCTACTTTCATTTCTTTATCATTTCATACCCTTTTATTATGATAGGT
>JARHVA010001649.1:2025000-2197500 GCA_037957365.1 Torreya grandis | reverse complement strand
TATGGAGAAGTCCAAAAGGGTAAACAAGCATATGTAGATAAATTAAAAACTTGCATGAATGTGTGAATAAATTTGACATGCCATTTTTTTAGAATGGATATGTGTAGGGTTGTGAAAGGACTATGTATAGTTGTGAAAGGTCATATGATGCAAGGCAAACATGACAGTAACTCTCACTCAAAGATACTTACACACATACATATGTGTTAACATGCAAACAAAAGGGATTTATGTGATATAATCAATACATGGACTCACTAACACCATGGATAGAATAAACAAACTAATGGTTCAACATAATACCACCACATAGACCTAAAAATAACTACCCTAAACCTAAACTAGGTGTCACATGCCTAGAAGGTTCCAAGGTCAGGAGAAGATGAATTCAAATTCAACTCATAACTTCTTAATATGTGATTGGGGACTACCAAAACTTCAAATTTTGAACTCAAATGATGTTAGAAACCATAACTGACATTAATGGAAGATTTTGGCCAATGAGAGAGCCTTGATAATATACATCTATAAGACTCAAGGGATGTATAAATATGTACATGGTCATCAAACAAGAACAAGTTCAAAACTTGGGGATAATATTTTGAAATATAGTGTACAAAAGGATTTAAGGATATTTTGTCAAAGTGTGAGTAGAAATAGATTGATAAATATAGTGATTGAGCTCAAGAGGATATGAATAATTCTTGTAGCCTTTATAATGCATGGAGATATGAGATAGTCAATTTTTAAATGAATATTGCATATTTCAGCTTTAAATCCAAGCCTAGCATTTAGCTATAGTCTTCATCAAAACATATGTAATTTGATTTCATATTAATATAAAATTGACATTTGTGTTAATATTTGAGTTTTTATGTGTGTTTATCCTATATATGTGGTATAAGGAATCCATTCATTAGGACCCCTAACTATGATCAAGTGAGTAATCCATATTAAATCATGGATTGATATATTGTATTATTAGTTTCATAGTAAATAAACTAGTGTGGTGATGAATATAAGGATAAATACCTAATGTAAGAGTAATAGAAACATTTAATAAAGGACATGGGAAACACAAAATAGGTCACCAACCATGAGGTAGCCAATGTTAAACATAAATGATAGGTGAGGCACTGATAGATCATTGACTGTGAGGTATCTAGTGCATAAAATAAAGAAGAGGTCGAGTGATAACAAATCTCTGATATTAGGAATTCATTATGTATAATAAGAAGTGAAACCTCAACATAAATTTGAATATGAGGTAATTAGTAAAAAATAATGCACATTATAATTGGAACACATTGGGTAAAACATGTAATGGATATGGATCAATATAAATCCAAAGTCATATGTGACCTAGAGTCAAAAATATTGATTATGCTCAAAGTAATAACATCAAGAGTGCACATGCTAAAAAAAGTGATAGCATGGGAAAAGAGAAGGATATTTGGGATGAAGAATATTATGAATAAAGGAGAACCCTATAAAGGGAAGAATCCCATAGAGGTATTGAAGTACATAGAGTATCAACTAAAATTTGAAGCATATATGTTTTCAATAAGATGATGAAGAGTTGATGAGTTAGGTTTTGGACATGGAACTAAAGACTAAAAGAAGGTAGATTTTGTGTAGAAGAGGCTACGTGATAACACAAAAAAGGGCTAGATAAATCTCCAAGAAATGATAAATTTAAAAGGAAATGGAAAGGTGTAATTTTTGGACCAAATGGTTTCCAATTTAGTTAGACAGATGGTTCTCTTTCTAAAATAATCTAAGGGGTGGAGAAGATTATAAGACTTGAGGCATGGAGATGAAAAAGAGGAGGTTTCCTTGGAAGGCATAGTACAAGATGAGTTATCATGTGAATGTCTTAGAATTATTTCATATAGTGGTAGAGTAGAAGAGGATTATGCACAATCCTAAGGAGAATAAATCCTCATGGAAACTTGTGAGGATGGGATAGTTATCAATCCAAATGAAGGAGATGCTCTATAATAGTTTTTCATAGATTAAATTTAGTGGGATGAAGAGGAAAGAGGTGTAATTGGAGAATAATAGCTTCATTGTGCAAAATCATAATATATTATTTGTAACTAATTACAAATCAAGGTGCATGTATTTGAGTACATGATACAAGTATAATAAGACATTAAGAGAGATAAAAAAAAGTGAAGGAATGAATAATTATGGAGGAAGTGCATGTTGACAAAAAATGGAAGGATAGAAGAATAATGTTTCATAATAGGAATACATAAACATAAACATAATGGAGTAAATATGTTTTTTGAGAGTCATGAAATTGGAAAGATGAGTAGGTGCAATTTTATTTGTGTAAGGCATGTATCTTATGCCTAAGGAAAGAAGCACAATGTGAAGTTGGCCTATATCTAAAGATATGTCTCAGAGACAATAATATTTTACACTAAAAAAATATATGTGTTAAAAGAAAAGATATGGGGAAGCATTGGAGGGCACTATCTTAATTGTGTAAAAATAAGTTTTGTTCAAAATAAAGAACATATGCATAAATAAGGTTGTGATGGTGAGAAAAAAGGTAATTAGAGATGAGAACACAATGAAATTTGTAAAAAAATATGTAGATGAAATAAATATGATGTACAAAAATGTGGTAGTAGTATGAAAGATGGTGAGAACCTATTGAGAAAGGATAAGAGGATAGGAGATGAATAAAGGAGAAATATGGGGAATCTTGACTCTCATATGGTAAATCTTATTATGCAAAGATAAAAATGGATTAGAAGGTATAATTAAACGTACACATGCACTATTGGTCATGGAAAAATAAAGAAACAAAGGGAGAAAACTATTTTCTTTGAAGGAAAAAAGGAATAATGACATGTGGTAAATATTTCACATAAGGAATTTATGGATACTCTAAAGGGTCAACATGTAGGAAAAACCTACATTAGCACCAAAGATAATCTTAAAATTTTTGAAGATAAGGGGAACACAAGTTTATTTACACATAACGTGGTAGACATTTTAATAATGAAATATAAGTAAGAATAGCTTAACCTAGAGCCGATAAGGAGAGTGCAATATTCATTGCACAAAATGTGTAGAAGCTACTAAAAGAAAGATTAGTAGAAAATTGAAACTAACTTGAAGCTAATGTAAAGAAAAAAAGAAAAATGTTGGGAGAGAACAATGACTAATGTTAATATAAATATAGGAGCATGTAGCTGAGTGTGATATACTGAAAGAAATGAGTATGGTGAAGAAGAGATAAGGAAATGGGATTACTACACAAAAATACCTAACTAGAGGAATTAAAAAAATAGAGAGTGCTCATAGTAGAACTATCCAAATGAGTCTTGTGAAAGACATAAGGATGGATGAATAAAAAATAATGAATGATGAAAAGTAAGGTGGAGTACATGGTTGGTGAAATGTGGTTTAAAGTACACAAATATTGGGGAGAAGTAAACATTATTAGAGACCTTTTATAGAGGTGGACAAACAAAGGTGGGTGTAGACCGACACAAGATATGAAGATAAATGAGGAATGGGAGAAAATATACGTAGAAGGTAAGTATGGTGTGTATAAGAGTGTAACAAGAAGATACAATATATTAAACACTTAGTATATGTAGACAGATAGAGGTGGGCGAAGACCCACAAAAGTAAAAGAGAAAAGGAAGATGAGAAAGACAAAAATTAGGAGGATTTGGATAGGATTAAGACTGCACCAAGAATAAACCAATAAAGAATTAAGGTGTCAAAATTAGATGAAAAATGATCATTTATTTCAAAATGAGGGTCTAAAAGATAAATAAGTTGAAAATAAACATGTCTAGGTGTCATACTAGATGTAAGGAAACATCATGGCCTTGGCATCTAGCCAAAAGAGTTATTATATCACTCATTACATAATTGTGAATATGAGATCACATTTTAACTACATATGGAGTCTAAATCAAGATCATCTTAGGTGAAGGGCAATCTTGCATTACTTAAGTATAATTTTGAGAATCTAATATAGAGCACAGGGTGCAAGCATGCAGTTATTTTTAGGGTGCATAATTTGGGATTTTTTTGTGCACATATCTCTTATCACAATCATTTTGATCCCTCTAAGGTTAAAAGGGCCTAATTACATAATGAAAATGTAATTTAAGTTGCACTGATATATAATAGAATAAAAAGTACACATGGAAGAATATAACATGAAATTTACAAAGTGAGGAGTGACTAAATGAAATGTCACAAAATAAATATTAGTATAAGATACATATAAGTCCAAAATATGACACAAAAACATAGATAATTAGAAAGATTATAATAATATTCAAATGAAGTTGACATGCCATTTTTTCAAAGATTGGATATGCACAAGATTATATAAGAAGGACTGTGCACAATTATGCATTATCACATGATACAAGGCACACTCAACAAGTGTTGCACACATCTCACATGAGTGTTAGTGTGAAATATAATGGATTTACATGATATAATTAATGTTCATATTCATTGACACCATGGGTAGAGTAGTATAGCCACCATATACCATGGGTAGGACTATATAAATAGGTTTTGGGTCATAAAATAACAACAAGATTATAACCTAGGGATACTCTTTCAAAATACAAGGTGTGACTAATTAATTAAGGATATTCTATCAAAGTGTGGCCAAAGAGTTTGATAGAGAAGTAAATTGAGTGAGCTCAATATGATACGAAGAAGGCTTGTATCCTTGTAAATGCATAGAGATATGAGAGACTCCATAATTTTAATTTAATCTTGAATGTTGTAGATTTAATCCAACAATATATTATAGTTATAGCCTTAGTCAAATTATATGTAATTTTATTTCATCTTAATATAAAACTTTATTTCAATGTGTGTGTGTGTGTGTGTGTGTGTGTGTGTGTGTGTGTGTGTGTGTGTGTGTGTGTGTGTGTGTGTGTGTACGTGCGTGTGCGTGCGTGTGTGTGTGCGTGCATGTGCGTGTGTGTGTGAGTGAGTTTGTGTGTGTGCGTGCGCATGTGTGAATGCATGCATTTATTTTAGTTATGTGGTCTAAGACATCCCTTCACTAGGACCCCTACCCATGACTACACTAGGATATTATCTGATTATTAGACTTTGAGTAAAAAAAAGTCTTTTTCATGTTTTTATTATTATAATAGATATTAATCATTGTAATTATATTATAAATATGAATCACAATGGTATGGATATATTTTAATAAATATTTTAATCCCTTCCCAAACCTCCCTTATTTTTTGATTTCCATTAGTCCTTGTTAGAACTTTATAAAATTAGATCTAATTTTTTATTTTGAGAAAATTGTATAGGTCCTCAAAATGTATATTTTTACTTTTGAAACCTAATGTTCTATATTTTAACCACTCAAAAAGTGTAATTTTTACCCATATTAATTATAGATCTAGAGCCACGAGACCAACCCTAACATATGCCACATCAACCTCAAATTTATAATGTAATAACACCAATTATTATTTTATTATCACTAATGAATAAGGCATAGCACCAAAACATAGATAAATAAATCTAGGCATATTTTAAAAATGTGGTAAATTTTATTAATGATACTATTCTTAATCCTTTTAAAGTTTCACCAAAGACTAGAATATAAGTATGTATTTATAATTGCATGGCCCAATGGCATTCGTCTAATCTAATCCCACCCTTAGATAAACAAATATAATAAAATTAGTGGAAGATCAAAAATCTCAGATAGAGGTCAATAAAAAAAAACACACTTTATTCAACAATAAAAATACAATATATATCAACTCTCTTATAACCATTCTCCCTATAAATAGGTTAGTTATTCTAATAAATAACAAACCTAGATTCCTATTGGACCCCAAATTTTATATTTATATATTCTAAGGGTTTTGGAGCCATAGAGTGGAAGAATAAGGGCACTATAAAGTTTGGAGGAACTTGGCATGGAAGAGAAAGGTGTGGAAGAGAGATATGGAAGAAAAAGGTACAAAGGATCTTGGTGCAGGAGAGTGAGTTATGGGAGATAAGGATACATAAAACAAGGATAAATGAAAGATGTGGTACTTGAACAAAATTTCAAGACATGGACAAGGGTGAAATAAATAGAGACAGTTATGAAGTAACTTGTAAAAGCATTAGAGGAGACTAATCAATCATGAATCTAGTAGCATTTTGTGAGAGAATAAGAACATGAGCATAGATATCTAGCATGGATAGAATATATAAGGTCTATTAGGCCTGAGTCAAAAGGATTATATTTTAATGGATCTCCATGATTTCTTTTTTTGAAATAGTCATTAAATTAATCAACACTATTATATTAATGATGTAACCTAGGGAGAGGGGTTGGGTCATGGATAAATACTCCTTAGTTTTGTTTATAAAGGATATGTAGGGAGAATACTAGAGTGGAAATGCTATTAAATTATATTTTTAATCTTTTATTATTCATTAGTAAGTTATGGTGTATGAGTGACTCTAATTTTAAAATGAAATCAATGGAATCATTATGTTTATCCAAAAATTCTAAAATATGTGCCAATCTGTTGCTATGGTTATAATTAGTTGTGGAATGTATGGAGTGAATATAATGGGTAACCATAATATGATGTTTTTAGTAATGAGAACTAAATGCATCTAACCCAATCACCTAAGTGTAGATAGAGAGTTAAGTTTATCCACCACTGCATGGTAGAACTGATGAGAACCAGTCTTGGATACGTGTTTTAGGTGAGTGTGGGAAGTCACTACTCACATGATATACCAATGCACTAGTTTGTTAGTTTCCTCACTTCCTTTAGGCACATGACTAGTATTTAATCAAGTAATACAAAGGATAAAGGCCCAACATTTTAGTTCCATTTACAAGACCCATTGTAATTGTTAGCATGATGGTAAAAAGATGTCTGAGCGACTCTCTTTGGAAAATGTTGAGTGTTGGATTGACATATTAGAAGATAAATTTGTGCTTCAATATATTGGACCAAGAGCCTCTATGTGACAATTTGTAGAGCAACATATGTATGATTATTTATATGAAACCTTATTTATAAAATTACCCATCTATTTTTATTCTTGTATTTTAGCATATGTGCAAGACTACTCGAGAAATTATGAACAAAAATCTACCTGGTTAACAGAGTGTTAGACAACCTTGGAAAAGTTAAAAACTACTTAGACACGTGAAGTGGATGTATGGTAGAAAAGAACACTAAATAAATACACATTGGAATAAATTGTGTCTACATATTCTTGTCTAAGGAATCATAGTTCAATTTCTTGAGGGAATCATGTATAAGGTATCTAAGATAGTTTCCCTTAAAAATTAAGAAATTTATGGTTGACTTTGGAGTTGAAAACTTCCCCATGGATAGATAAAAATATCTCTCATGTGGTCAGCACAACTAGTGGGGAAATGAATGGGTATACATTGGTATAGGATTGGTAGTTCATCATGGAAGTCATGTAGTGAAAAATATGGAAACATAAGTATGATGAGGCCAATCATAAGTCCATGATAGGAAATGATCCCAAAGGAAAATGAGAGGATCCTAGAAGTGTTGTGAGAATTTATAAGAAGGTGGAAAGGAATAGTGAATACTACCTAACCATGAACTTGTGCCCTTTACTGGCACAAGTATATGTAAAATATGTAGGAAAAACATTGATGGTATCATAACCCAATCCAATTAGTCTCAATTCCACCACTACAATGCACACTCATTCATCTAAGTTTGACAGAATTATTGTAAAAGATTTGGATATTGATAGTGTGGAGTCTAAAACTAAGTTTGAAACCAGATTCATATAAGAGACTCTAATAGTACAAGTTTAATGTAGCATTTTATAGAAAATCCAACTAAATTTACCATTAGCCTTTACCTTTCTAGTGAAATTAAGATATATGGCTAACCTTGGCATGCCAAGTGAACCAATTATAAGTATTAGTCAAAATATAGGCCCAGCTCTAACTAATCAAGATCTCTTCTAACCCAATGTTTCAAGTGCTCCTATTATTCTAATAGGTGTGGGAGGAAGTACTAGTGGTGGTTCTACTAGATATTTAGGAGGATTAGAAAGCAACTAAAGAGGAATTAGAGAACTACCACCGTAGGGTCCACTGTACCCACATAGTGTACCTACAGTTTACTATGATATGACACTTCATCTTTCTAAGTATTGATGTATCAAAAATTTAGATGAACATGTTCAAAAATGTGAACTCATTTGGTGGGTGTGGGGTATAATTTATATTGATCAAAAGACAACTCAAAATTTCACTACCCAACTGGATATCATGCATAAATGGTATATAAATTTTGATCCTTAACAAGATATTGTAAACTATGAGTATTGAAAACTAATTTTATTTAGGAATTTAACATTATTGAGATTGAGAAATAAAGTATTATTGATTTAAAATATATTAAGAAATATCTCACCAAGAGTGTGCATGCATATAATGCTTACTTCAAAACCCTTCTTTCTAAGTTATCATTTGAAATCAATCCAACACAACATGCTCAATGGTTTATAGGAGGTTTATTAATTCCTTTTAGATGAGCCTTATCGCATAAGACCTTAATTGATTTGTGTGAGGAATTTTAAGTTGCCCTTTGTGTTGAAGCTGTGAGAAGTATAGACATTAGAATCAACTCATTTATCGAGGCCCAAATTATTTCTATGGCTTATTAGCTGAAGAAGCTTATGTCTAGTAATGCTCATGATACTCATAATGGCATGTGGTGTGTTTAATATGGATTATAGGGTCATAATATGAATAATTATCCATGAAGGAATGTTCATTGCATGTTAAAATAATCTTGTGAAATCTACAAGGAAGACCATGATGTATGAAGATGTGCTTTGATTCAGTGTGCCACCTAAGCCAAAGTGTCTCTATATTGTAAGATATGTGATGCATATACCCATGATACTAATGAATACTAGATCATTGATGGGATTTATGAAGCATGCACATGAGTTACTCACCAAGATTTTATAGCTAACACATAAAAACCTTGTGGGAGTCAATATTTCATAGGTTGAGGCATGGCAATAAAAGAGGAGGTGGACACTTTCCATCTAGAACATATTAAAAATGTGGATATTTGGACCACTACCATCATAATTATATTACTTACCCTATTTTTGGATTTTTAAAAAATGATCATCAACTAGAAGAATGCCCAAACTTATATGCTACTATTACAAAAGAGAGAAATGAGAAGGGTGCTAGAATAATACGTGTTGTTAAAACTTTAATTTATTAGTGGAAAATCACTCTAACACTCCATTAGTTGGACCAAGATCAATATCAATACTTGGATTGGTATTCATTCTCAACTTGTTTCAAATCCACATGTCAAAAAGGTCAATGTGAAGAACCTCGTGCACAACACTATCTAGATGCCTAACATCAAAAAAAGGTGTTTCATGACACAATGACATTGGTACAAGAGCTACAAGGAGAAATTAAATTCTTTAAAGATAAGGATGCAACCATGTGTACTAATATGAAAATGTTATGGTAACTAAAAACTCAGGGCAGGATGAAGTTTGTGAGATATGCAGGCTATTCCTTAGTGAATACATCATCCCCATTTTGAAGAGTTGGTTGTAACAACAAATGAAAAAGTCTTTAGAGGATCATCATTTAAACCATGTGTATTGACAAGAGACTCATGTCTATGTAAAATGTGATAAAGAGTTCATTGTAAATGCATCCATTAATGGTTAGATGATCCATGACATATTGGTGGACACTAGCATGGAGGTTAATTTTATAAAAAAAGATGCCTAAACAAAAATGGGGAGCCCCACTTTGCAATCTTTCCCACATGTTTTATTTATGGCCAATAAGAATCACACACTACCTATAGACATTCTTAAATATGCCACAATTAACATCTTGGGTGTCACATTTAAGGGTGACTTTGAAGTGATAGAACTTGTTGAAATTGATGACTTTCCTACTCTCTTGGGTAGTCCTTGGTGATATGCTAACAATGTTAACTCATGTTTCAAGAAGCATTATATCAGCTTTGAGAATGAAATTTAAAGCATGGTCATCCATATAAATATTGACCAGGGGATCCCTTTTTGGAAACCATTGATGTTAATGAGGATATCAACACTATTTATAGCACCATTTCCCAAGGGAATGAACATGTGGATCTTACTCTTGATGACATATTACAATGGAAAGACATGGAATCTATTTCAGACATTACAAGTATTACTTGTGACTAATGGGCTCAAGGAGCCTATGATCTTAATAGGAATGTTTTTGGTGTCCTTAATAGCTACCTAAGTTCCTCCACCATGTTAGCTCAGTTCCATAAAAATGTTCACATCATTGGTATACCACCCTTGAGGTTAGAACATGTACTTTGGTTCCATGGTCAAATTAAGGTCAGGGAGTATTTGTAGTAATTAGAATACTATTATGTTTATAAAGGTGAATGTATTTATGCACTCAAATTTGTGTTTCAATAAATATTTGATCAATGGTGGTCAACTCATCAATACCAAATGCATACATAGCAATAAGTATGTGCCACTTTGCACTATTTATCTCACAATGACAACCATGTTTGTGCCACCCTAAGTTATGATGGTGTTACTTATCTAGAAGATCATTTAACAAAATATGAAAGACTTTGGAGTAGCAAAGAAACATTTTACCAAAATCCTTATGGATTCATGAATTTTAAGGTACTCTATGTGCTTGGGGTAGGATGTTTTACATCCATCAAGAAAACCCCAAGGGAATGGATACTTGGTGGCATATCACATATGGTCTATTTCAAATTTTTAATTTTATTCTCCATGGAATAATTTATGTTTATCTTTGCAAGAAATCTATCAGGTATTAGTAGGTGATCATACACCAATTGAAGAAAACATACGTCACATGCATGGCATACCTAAAGTCAACTTCATAATATTTCATAAACCTAATACTCCTACCTTGGCTCTATTAGATTCTAACTCTCAATATAAATACACATATCATGAGTAGATACAAAAGGGAAAGTAAAAGGTCATGCATCAGGTTGATGAGGGTCCCAGTTTTAATCCATTAGAACCAAAAGTTTGACCACTTACATTTGTATATATATTATGTGATGTGTGATGTCAGAGATTCTACATAGTCCAAGAAAAAACCATATTCTACACCACTCCAAATAATTTAGCATAATATTTTGATGGAGGATATACCTAAAATAGCTATTGTGGGAAATTATTGGTCTAATATTGAGTTAACCAACCATTATGGGAAATTATTGGTCTAATATTGAGTTAACCAAAAAAATTGAACTCTTTTAGGAATATCAAGACATTTTCCCATAAAACTATACATAAATTAAGCGAGCACATCCATCATTAGGTAAGATGCATATCAATTTGGTTGAAGGCATTCGATCGGTGAGGAAATGACTGTATCAGATGAACCCTAATATGCGTGATAGATTTAAAGAATAAATTGATAGTATATTATGTGTTGGATTTATTACTCCTATAGATGAATTTGAGTCGGTTAGTCTTATGGTGATCAACATCAAAAAATATGTTTCAACTCACATTTTTGTGGATTACAAGAAACTCAATGTTGTGTGTGTCACTAGCCCTTTCCCAACACCATTCATGTATAAAAGTTTGGAAGGTGTTAATGGATGTGAGATCTACACTTTCACTGATGTATTTTATGGATATCACCAAGTGCAAATTGTTGAGGAAGATAAGGAATAAATAACCTTTAAAAATGAATGGGGTTATTTTGCATACAATGTTATGCAATTTAGCTTAAAGATTGCTCTATCAATGTTCTCATGCATTATAGTGGAAGCCTTCAATGATTTCATCCACAATTTCCTTTAGGTATACCTTGAAAACTAGACTATGTATTGTTTAGTGCATGACCATTGTGATAATTTATGCCTCATGATAGATCACTACTATCAACTTTAGATCTCTTTAAACCCTAAAAAGTGTTTATTTACCATGCCTTTTATAATCATATTGGGACACATCATTTATTAGGATGGATTACTAGTGGATCTAGCCAAGATAATGATCATTATCTAATTTCTATCTCTAATCACTTAATGCGAGGTCCATTCCTTCTTGGGTCACATTGGATACTATCATAATTTCATTTAGGGTTATGCTAATAGATAAACTCTAATAGAATAATTAATCAAATAGAATGGCATATTCCTATGGACTGTTATACACCAACAATCATTTGAGGCTCTGAAGGAAGAATTGGTGAGTACACCCATTCTCCAGTTCTTGGATTGGATGCAGTCATTTCATGTTAATGTTGATGCTTTAGGCATGACAGTGGCATTATCCTTTCACAACCCAGTGAAAAAAACCTTGATCATCCCATTTACTTTTCTAGTTGGAAGGTCACACCAACTAAAATAAACTTCTCTACTAAAGATCATGAGACCCTGTCCATAGTTTATGCACTCTAAGAGTTTTGTCAATAATTATTGGCCACTTTATTTATCTTATATATAGACCATGAATCACTAAAGTATTTGGTTAGTAATCGAGTCTTACATGTATGCATTTACTAATGGATTATCCTATTTTAGGAGTGTTAGTTCTCTATGGTCCTTAAACTAAGAAAAACTAATTTTGACCCAAACCACCTCTCATGCATTCAATCTAGTAAACCAACGTGTATACTATAATATTATTTACCTGATGTTCAAATCTTCCAATTTAAATTCATTTTTGAATAATTGGAAGAAATTATTACTTTTCTCACAATAAGCTTAGTTCCAGACCACCTTGGCACCCAAGAGAATAAGTAATTAGTTATTCACATTTCCCCCTTTCAACTTATTGGAGGAGACCTATATAAGCTAGGACATGTTGAGGTATTATTAAGGTGTGTAATGCATCATGAATTCACTAAAGTACTTCAAGAAGCCTATGAGGGTTTTATTGGAGGACATTATGCTAGTGACACAATGACAAGAAAGGTTATACTAGATGGGTTATGGTGGCCCACATTATTCAAGGATGCCAAAGCCTATGTATGTTAATGTGATATATGTTAGGGCATAGGTAAAATAAACTATTGGGATGCCATTCCCCTCCATCCAATGTTTTCTCATGAACCATCTGAAAAATAAGATATTGATTTTGTTGGTCCCATTCAACCTACTGTAATATGGAATGATGCACATTGTACCATTACTACCATGGATTATCTCACATGATGGGATAAAGCATCACCCACATGGGATTGTATTTATACTACTATTTATATATTTCTATGGAATCATATCATCACATAATGTGGATGCCCATTAAGTCTAACCAAATATTATGGCACTCACTTTATCAATACAATAAAGCACACCCTCTTAGTTAAATTCATGATTTCATGCCATAAGACCACACCATATCACCCTCAAGCCAATGGTATAGATAAAGCCTTCAACAAATTCCTTGGTAATACATTGAATAAAATTTATAATATTAGTTACATTGATTGGGATAACTATGTTTCAGTAGTCTTATGGGCCTATCTAACTACATATGAAAGGTTGAACAAAAGTAATCCATTTAACCTTATCTTTAACATTGAAGCAATCTTACCAATGTAATTCCTTATACTTTCTTTGTGTATTTCACACCTTGGTAGATTAGATAAAGAATAATCCCTAAAGGCTTGACTAGACACTTTACTTCAATTGGATGAAACATGCATTCTCTCACACTAGAGTGAAGGGGTTGAGAATAAAAAAAAAAAAGCCTAGCATGAATAAAATATCAAAACAAAAATTTTCATCCTGGTATACCTGTCTTAGTATATGATTTGAAGTTTGAATGCCATCCAAGCAAACTATCAATCTAATGTGATGGTCTATTTATTATTCATGATATTCATCAAATAGGGGCTTTTAAGTTAAAAAGGTTAGATGGATAATTATTTATAGGCCATTTTAATGGAAGTCATCTTTGGCCCTATCATTATATGTAACACTTTTAATCTCTATAAATAAGGCATATTGTAATAATTTAGCTTAGGACTTAGTTTTGTTTTGAAATAAGTATGGCATTGGTTGCACACCTTTTGTTAGGTTTACTTTAGCACATTTAGTGCTCTATTATATTCAAAAATCTATCATTTATCATTATTACCTTCTTGAAAAATGAATCACACTAGGTTATGTTGTGGAGGACCACACACATATTTTTGTGTGGGGTAAGTTTGAATATGGATAAACTAATTAAGCTAAAATGTGTAATGAAAATTTATGAGGAATCATGTGTGATCAATGAAAGCTTATAGAACAAGGAGGTGCATATTAGGTGGCATGTGACCCAATAATATGGGATGAAGATGGCAAAGGAAATTTTATTATAAAATGGTTAAAATGAAAAAGGCAGTTCCCATAAATAAAAATGGAAATTTTATATATTTTTATAATTGGCATGCATTACAGGAAAGGAGTAACAAATTTTTAAGGAAGTATGTGATAGGTTAATTTATTGATGAAGTAGTGGAATAAATGGAAATCATGTTAAATAGACATTGTGGCATTTCATTTGAAGTATTAATTATCGACGTAATGGATGGTGATGTGGAGGGGTAGTTAATTTAAACAATTTCCTAACTATAAAAGGCCTAAATGGTTCTCATTTTTACTGTTGAAAACTTCAAAGGATTTCAGAGCTCGAACAAGTGCTCACAAATAATAGGGAAGGTGTCTTCATAGAGTTTTAGTGGCAAAAATAAAGTAGAGGTTAAGGCAAAGGTAATTCAAAGAAAGAGGAGAAAACACAACCATGGGAACATGTGTGAGTGAGTTTTAGGTTTTAAATGCTACATTTTCCATTGAAAGAGGTTGAATTAGGAAGGATAAAGTGTTTGAATTTATAAAATATAATAAAATGTTTTCATTTAAAATAATTGGTTGATTTCACATTAAATTTTGGGCACCTTAGTTGGTGATGTGGCCAAATTAGAAGTCAAAAAGGAGAAGATACCCATTACCAGTAATCTAAAAAGTAGAAGAGTAAGAAGCATGGAATAATGTATTCATATTTTTATCCAAGATGAGGGTACTAGTGTACCTATTATTTATAAGCCACATGGTGAGCAAGGAGATAACTTTGTAGAGTTGGCAGACGAGACATATATCAGGCAGTCATTAGAGATGGCATGTATAGGGAAGAAGGATGCCTGACACACCTCCACATATTGTTTTGATAAAATAAATGCAGTATCCTAAGATGGTATTACACATGGACAATTAGGAATCTAAGGTTTCCACTTATCAAGTACTTGACTACAATCATTTCCAATCCAATAATGAGGATGAATTACAATGAGACTACTAGATTGAGTGTCAAAACACAAGGAATAAGGTCACTTATGATCTCACACTTAAAAATTTATTAGAGGATGTAGGTGTACTTCAACTCTTCCAACTACCATACTTTGGGAAACCTCAGGAGGTGGTACAATTTTTGTTTTTGTTCATCCATGAATACATTTACTTTGTAGGGCACAGAATGAGGATTAACCCCAATGGATCAAAAAAGTAACAAGGTTACTATGTTTAAAAGCTGGTATGAGTGTGGATATTAATGATCAAGACATTATTGATAAATGGTGATGGTACTTAATTATAATAAGGAAGGCCATTCCATGTACATTACAAGTCTTTTATATCCCACCATTCAGGTAGCTATGTGATTGGTAATGAAAAATTTAGGGGGTGTGGATTGATGGAAGGAGGGGAATAAAACCCACCTCTATGTCACAATTCAAATGGAAAATGAGACTAAATATAATTATTCCCAGTATTTTGTTGATAAAATTGAATAAAATGCAAAGAAGGCTCATCGATTACATAACCACAAGTTTCCCTAAGGTGTAATTTTACTTTTACTTATTTTTGATGAACTTCATGTCTTGAATATTATGATAAATAACTTAAATGGGTCTACCCACTAAAACATGAGTCCCCTGTTGAGAGGTTCATATAGTTACATGTCCAGACACCATCACACCTTCTTACAAAATGAAGATGAAGGGTTGGTTTGAGGGGATGAAAGAATATTTTGGTAATGAGTGGCACATGCCCAAATATTTTCCCACATATATGGGGAGAAAGGTTGAGTTTTTTGTTAAACAACATTATTGTTTCACATGAATATGGATGGAGAGCACTAATAAATTTTCAGGATAGCTCAAGTTGATCTATGCATTCACTACATAATATTTTGTGGCTTCTATTGATCACATTATAAATGCACACTTGGTAAGCATTAATTATACTAAGATTGACATCTAGGTTCACACTGTTCACAATTTATATGTCTATACATGAAAACAATCATACATAGAGTCACACAAATTAGGTAAAACTGATATTAATCCTTTTAAGATAATTTTATAAGGGAAATGTTTTTTGGTTTACTATATGCCTAATCCCAAGAATAAAACATTAGGAAGCTAGGAGACATGGAAATAACCCCTCCCTCCTTAACCAGAAACACTTGTAGAAAGAAGGGTGCAAAAAAAGTAAAAGAGGCAAAGACTTGAAACCATTAGTTCTAGTAGGGTACAAGAGGAACAAACTAGAACTTACACCAAATGATAGAGGTAGGCCTCATCACCAACAAAATCCTAGGGGTTTCCTAAATAACAAATTAAAGATGGCATCATTTCCACATAATAATCGGATGTCCATTTGGGGCCATAGCTTTCAACACCTAAAGTTGTGATCTCTGAATAAGGTGAAGCACCTCCAATAGTGTAGCCTAAAAAATAAACCTCCCTTAAACTTAATAAATATTAACATGCTTATGTAGGTACAAAAATGGACATTTAGATTCTAAAACCTATTTAAGAAGAGGTAGAAAGAGGGGTATCCCCCAATGTATAGGACCAAGATGCAAACATAAGTAACCAATGACAAATGGGTCCTAAACTTGTAGATCTAGAGCATGACCCTCACAAGGGAAAGGGGCCTATTGAATAAACACAAATGTTTTATTAAGTAAATAAGGGTAATGAAAAACTTCCTACTCATGCCCTACTCTAGAAAGGCATCCCATATGAGTAACTTTATATGTGGGATTATTTCCCCTAAAATAAATCCACCATTCAAACTCTATGCAAAATCTCTTTTAATATAGACATATACAATGATGAAGGTCATTTTAATCTTCCTAAGGCCAACATATATTTAAGTTCAGATGGGGAAGATATTATATAGTTTCTTTGGGTGGATCCCCTTAAATTTTCTATAGCTCAAGCAAGTCTGACCCTAATAAAATTAGCCCTAGAGGTCACTAGGCAAAATATTTTCCATAGCAATGATGTTGCCCAGCTTCTCCACAAACATCACAAGGTTGTATGGATGTACTATGATATAAATAAGAAAAATAAAAGGCTTAAAGAGGAATTAGAGGAGATCAATTACTAACATGATACAAATAAGGAATATCAACTAAGGACACTATCCTTTTGTTAAATGGTCTTGAAAAGTGAGCCAATAGTTATTGATGGGATTCCTCTCACCGATGAATCCATAGACAAACTAGAAACTCTCAGGGATCTTCTACTCAAGAAATGTAAGAACTAAGTGGACCCCTAGTAGGAAAATATGTGGGCATATAATAATTCATGGAGGCCATAGACATATGTATAAGATCTTTGACCAAATTAGGTGCCATTATTCCCATTGTTGATGGGTTTTTTATAAACCAAGCATGGATAAAAAATTTTTGGAATCAAGACTTCAACTTGAGGAGTAACAACACCAATAATTACCTCAATATGTGCTAAATATCAAAGATAGATCCTAGTGTGCCAAGGTGTTAGTTTTTTATCACTTTGAGGGCAAGTTTTGGCATAAGTCGGGTCGCTTGAGGATGCACATAAGGATGTAGCTTCATAGCTTGAATTTTTTTTGACTTAAGCAGATGATTTCCTAGAGCATCTTGAGGAAATGAAGTGACTATATAGTGAGGTCAAAGTGATTATTTTTAATCTTTAGACTGCACTCAACCAATGGGAGGAGATCAAATGTCAAGTATAACAAGTGGGACTTAAATTTTTGTTATCTAAGGAATCTTAAATAGAGTCTAAGATGGACTATTAGTTTAGTTAGGGATGATGTTGGAACCTAAATTTTGTATTTATATATTCTAAGGGTTTTGGAGCCATTCTGCAAAAGATCAAGGGCATAAAAATGACACAGAGGACCTTGGCATGAAATAAAAAGGCATGGAATAGAAAGACATAGAAGACCTTAAAATGGGATAGTGAGTTGTGAGAGATAAGGATACAAAAAAGGAGAAATTAAATATGTAGGAATCTAACAAAAGTACAAGACTTGGAAAATGGTGTAGAAAGTGGATACAATTATGAAGAAACTCACAAAATCATCTAAGGAGACTAGTCAAGCATGAATCTATCACCAGTTCATAAGAGAACAAGAGCATGAGTTTATTAAATCATAAATGCATCATGTCTATAAGTCAATCTTGGCTCAAAGAAGATATATCATACATACACTTACAATTAGGAATACATTTATTAAGTGGGAGCATGACCAATATGGGTATCCAATAGACTTGATTAGGGTATCACTTGTCACAATAAACCATGATAGGAAGGGTTTCAAAGTCTAAAGTCTAACACAATCATGTAACAACCCTAAAAGACTCCTAGGTTTAACGTTCACTCTATATCTAATAAAAAAGAAAGTAAATGTAATCTAGTACACACCAAAGCTTTTGGCACAATCTGAAGGGTTAGTAAAGTAATCAAAACATGTATAAGAGAATATCAATTAAGCTAAGTATGATTAAGACCCTAATATATGGAATATGAAGAGTAATATTATTCGAGCCAATACTTACACTACTTATATCTACTAAAGAGAGGAGAACAAGGTTATAAAATGATTACCTGAATGTGATCCCACTGAGATTCATTCTCTCCCTTGGACAAAGGGTATTTCAAAGAGGTTTTTGTGTCTTGTAAGGATAACTAAGAAAGGCCAAAACATTCAATACTTATCCACAAGACTAGATTATCCAAGTAAAAACCCTAAGCTAAGACTCCTCAGGTAGAATGGTGGAAGAGTAGATTATAAATAAGTATAAGAGAATAATAACTATTGATTTCATTTTGAAATGATGAATTTATCTTGTATTTATAGGAGTGTCTCCCCCTAAATCCTTCTAAATATGTTGACTGTACAAGGTCAACATAGTTAAACCTATATGTTTTTAGGAGATAAATCGCTAGGTCCCGAGCTAGGTCGATCGAAGGGATAAAAAAAATCTAAGTGAGAAATACCCTAAATAGTAAAAGGTTGACCCAATCAATCTTATATAGTAATCATAGGTTAAAAAACATATAGGGTGGACCCAGTCAACCTAGTACAGTCAATTGGTGAAAGGGGATCAAGGTGAGGAAAAGAAGGATGGCAAGAGGAAAAAGACTAGAGGAGTGTGAAAAGGAGGAGTAATATCGTAGAGAATGGTTTTAAAAGATAATTAAATTATTAATAATGTGTAAATAAGGGAAAATAATCCTATGAATCACCAATGGTCTGCCCACCCCTTTCTCAGTGCAACCCTTAAGGCATGCACTTAGAGAGATTGAGTCTTGATGAGTTCTTGCAAGATGTAAAGTGTCATTATTTGATAAAATTTTAAAATATTATGTGTATACATATGCCCCACTCTAATCTTATCATGTTTCACTAAGTTGAAATAGGGGATGATGCTTTGAGAAGGAACATAAGGACACACAATGTTGATGCTAAAAAAAAGTTGCAGTGTTTTAAAGCAAAAAATAACTAAAATTAAATGATTAAAAAGCAAATAACTAAAAGTAAATGTAATACATACCTTGAATTACCTTTATCATTGGATGGTTTTTTTTTGTGTTGTTACTTTTGATTGTGTAGGGTATAGAGTCTACTTTTGACAAACCCAAGAATACAAAACTAAAGAGCAAAAACAAAAAAATGTAAGAAAAACCAATATAACTAGTGTTATGAGGATGGGATGTACTTGGGAAATTTGGCAAGCTGGGGTGACAAGTGAGATGAAATGACCAAGTCAAAAACAAGAGTAAATCAGGTAACCAAAAATCCAAGGCTATTAAAGACCAAAAAACTCAAACAAGCTATCCTTAATTAATAAAGGTAAAATCACTAAGTCAAACCAAAGATACATGCCAAAAAAGATGGTAATAAAACAAATCAAATGGTAAAATAAGAAAAAAAATTATAAAACAACATTGATGAGTGAGTAGTAACAATCCTTATCTCACTCAACAATGGAAAAAGGTACATGAAATAGAAACTAATATTGCCAAGTGAAAAGTAACAAGCCAACCTCAATCAATAATGGAAAAAGATATGAACTCTGGTGTCCATAATAGTAGGATAACACGAAAAATAATAAATTATAAAAGGAAGGTAAGACAAGTTTAGGAATGTGAATCATGGTGAAAAGAAAGAAGTAATCCATAGTTTCTCGAACATGTTGTTTTGCTCTAAGGATAGATAAAAATGAAACAAAGTAGTGCCAACATGTTTTTAAGAGATGAATAAGAAAGAAGTAAAGAATAAGGACAAACACATTTAGAATCATAATTTATCTGTTAAGGGGGGAAATGAAATGGGTGGAGGGGAGAATGAAGGAAAAACCAAGGTAGACGAACTTTTTATCAAAGTTAAAACACTCAAATTAGGTTTATCAAAACAAGAGGAATTTTGACTTTAAGGACTCTGAAGAAATTTTCTTAGCCACATACATCTTAGGTCAACAAATGAAGTATATTTATCATTCTATGAAGGCTATATGCATAAAAAGTAAAATGGACCTATCTTCCCACAACATGTTCCCCATTCCTTAGGACCCCTTACAGAGTCATTGGTCTATTGTGAAGATTAGGTACACGCATGAAAAAGTAGGTAGCACCATAGAGTTTGTTGAATTCCCATAGTCCAATCTACTGACCTATCACACCCAAATGTACCTTGGCTCTATGTGAGGCCAACTATGGAGTTTTATCTTTGATTGGAGATAGGATATGTGCTTGTAATCATGTATTTTAGTGTGATGTTAAATTTTGAGATTTGTATGTTGCCTTTTGAATATCATTTCCTTTTGATTCAAATGATTTGGCTTTTAAATTTTTTGATGGGTTTTTCTAGTCCTCCTCCATACAGATTTAAAAAACTAAACATGGGTGCTAAAGATGAGTTTCATTTAAATACTTGGGACAAGGTTTCTAAGAGAGAGAAACTTTAAAGAGCATGGGGTCTAAGAGTCTTGTAAATATAGGTAACATAAAAGTGCTATCTTGACTTTGATCTTGTTTGATCTAATGTGGAGTAAAAGGAAGTGGAAATAAAGAGGAATGACACATGGAACAATTTGAATTACTTCAAATCACCAAAAATGTGACAAAGGGTGAAAAAGGGACACAATGATAGTAAAGTGTGATTCTTTATCATAAGAATGAGGTAAATGGAGGAAAATATGCTAACATAGATTCTTGTGTAAATTCCATCTAATAAGAGAATCAAAAGCTAAATTTTGAGACAAAGATGATATAAAAAACATGAAAAAATGGTAATTTTATGAGGAGGGCTGGGGTCCTATCCAATATATTACATTGGAAATTTATAAAAGAGAAACCCAAGGGGTACCAAAAAATAAGTGAAAAATAAAGTGAGGTAAGCGAAAGATGGTAGTTTTGTAAGGAGGGTTGGGTCCTATCCATGGTCTTATAATGCAACTCACAAAATAAAAACCCAAGGGGTGTCAAAAGATAAAATGCATGAAGATAAAAAATACTACGGTACATTAAGAAACCAAAAGACCAAAAGAGAGGACTAAATGTTTGTGAAAGAAAGGAACTTGCTACAGAGGGAGAGACCCATGTCAGTAACTTAAAAAAAATGTTAGATAAATGAAGATAGATAGCATGAAAAGAAGGAAATATTTAGGCAAAGTAATTTTTAAGGAATTATGCATTGGTGGGCTCTTTAAAACATGGCCTTCTTTGATTTTAAGATGGTAGGTGCTTGGAGCAAGAATATATTTGAATAAATATGGGCCCCATAATTTTTGGTCATATTTACCTTATTAAACATGGGTGTAGTCTAATTTAAGGACAAGATCACCAACATTAAATGTGTGGACTTTAACACACTTTCTATGTTATCAAGTAATGCGAGATTTGTATTAGAATTTATGTTGTAAGGTGGAAAGATGACATTCATCAAGTAGATCAAGGGCATGAAGATAAGCTTCATGTAATTATTTATTGGGAATAATACAATGAAGAGATATACAAAGATAGGGAAGCTCAACTTCTAGAGGAAGAAATGACTCAAAAACATAGACTAACAAGAATGGATTTTCCCTAATGATAGTAAATATGCTAGTCCAATAGACCCACAATACAGGGTAAAGATGAAGATGCCAATCTGTGTAGGTTTCATGGATTGTATTTTATAGAATTTTGTTAAGAATTTTATTAATGGCCTCAACTTGGCCATTGTATTGTGGATGATAAAGCATGGAAAATTTGTGATTGATTTTGAATTTATTACAAAGTTATTTACCATGCCTATTTTTGAATTTACCACCATTTTGTGAAATGATGGTATGGGGAACACCAAAACAACAAATGATTTAATTAAGAATAAATTTGAAAATGGTAGGACTGGTAATGTTAACAAGGGGCATGGCTTCTACCCACTTGGTAAAATATTTGGTAGTGGTGATGATAAAAACATGCCCATCTTAGGAGTGAGGTAGTTTACCAATGAGATCAAATCCCCATGTGGAAAATGGCCAAGAAGATTCAATAGTTTGAAGTTTGACCGAAGGTGAATGAATTATATCACCATGAATTTGATAAGTATTACATGTTTTAACATATTTTATTGCATCCTTTTCAAGAGTAGGAATCAGCCCATACGTAGGCATTTACAGGTTATATCATGTTTTGCTACAGTGGCCATTGCAAATTCCCCCATGTGATTTTTCAAAAAGAAGAGGGACCTCATCTTGCATAACACAACAAAGCAAGGTACCTTTAACATTGTGATAATAAAGGATGTCATGTTGAAATGCATACTAGAAATCTTATTTATGAGTACATGTCTTTTCATGAGAGTCTAAATAATGAGGATAAGTTTGATGTTCCAATAATTGAATAATGTCTTAGTACCATGAGCTTTATCAAATGGTAACAACCTTGATGTGGAAAAAAAGATAATCTAGTGGGTGAGTTGAAGATGGATATTTTATTATTTGTATAATAGAAATAGGGTCAAAAAAGACTTTGTGGGGATGAAAAAAAGATGTTGAAGAGGCAAAAGAATCAGTTTTGGAATTTTGATCTCTAGGAATAGGCTCAATAGTGAAAGAGATAAAATCCTTTGCAAGAGTGGTTGTAATTTGATGATATGTGATGAGGTTCTCACTTTTACATTGATAATCACCACTGACTTGATGGAAAATAAGCTAAGAATCACCTAAATCATGAATATATTAAATGTCTAAATCAGGATCAACTCTCATACATAAGATAAGAGCTTCATATTTGGCCATATTATTAGTGACATCAAAGGTGAATCAAAAAGCTAAAGGAATGATCTTGCCAAGAGGACTCATGAGAATGCAACCTATCCCAACTCTTTTAAGGCATTTATCACCATCAAAGTGAAGGGTCCAAGTATCCTCATGTAAGTCAACATTAATTTTAGGAAGCTCTTTGAGAAATACTTTTGGATTAGTAGTAACAGAGGGAGTAGTGGATTAATTAAGATTATTAGCTTCAAGATTGACAGTAAAGCTATGAAAATAATCTTTGAGAGAAATAGCCCGATTAAGACCTTCAATATAAAGGATATTGTCATCTAGAAGATTATGTTGAAGAGAAGTAGCTGTTATGGGAGATGTGGTAAGTTTATTAGATATGACTTAGCATTTGATAGTTTTTTGAGTGATGATGCAGAGATAGAATTCCATAAGGAGGACCATCCATTTACCAATTATATCTTCAAGAAGAAATTCTTTGGAGAATAAATGAGGAAGGGGGTTGAAATGAATAATGACATAATTAGTTTGGTAAATCATATAGTGACAAAGCTTTTTATCTACAAAATAGATGGCGAGGCAATCACACTCAATTTTGGTATAACATGTTTCATAATAAATGAGGCATCAGATAATGTAGCTAATAGCATACTCTCTTCCCATATCATCTTGTTGGGAAAGCATTTCCCCAATTGAAATATGTGTGGAAGAAGTATATAGAATCAAAGTTTTATCATTATGAGGATGAAGTGTAGGTGGATGAAGTAATGACTCTTTAATATTATGAAAGGATTCTTGATATGGATCTATCAATTCTAAAGTAGTAAATTTATTGAGAAGTGAATTTGATATGCCATTTTGGGGATGAATCACCTAATTACCCCAATTTTGCATAAAAAAGTAAAAATGTCAAGAATAGAATGAGGAATGGGCATGTTGATGATATCACTAATTTTGGCAGGGTCAACATCGATGCCATGAAGAGAGACTAAGAATCCTAATTTTTTTGTAAATGTGACTCCAAAGATACATTTGTAAGGATTAAGTGTAACATTGTATTTAAGGAGATGGTCAAAGATGATATCAAGATCAAAAACATTATTTTTACAATGTTTCAATTTATAAACGAGATCATCCACACAGGTTTCAACAATTTTCTGAATGAGATCATGAAAGATGTGAGTCATCACTCATTAGTAAGTGGATTTGGAATTCTTAAGACTAAAGGACATTTTGAAATAGCAATAGGTGACCCTTTCCATGGTGAAAGTTGTCTTATGTTGGTCCTTGGGGGAAATATGAATCTGATTGTATCCCAAGAAGTCATATATAAGAGATAACATTTCATAACCAGCTGTAGAATCAATAATGGCATCTATTGAAGGTAAAGGGAAGTTGTCCTTAGGACAAGCAAGATTAAGATTATATAAATCAATATAAATGTGAATGATCATAGTGAGTTTATTCTAAACAAGAACAATGTTGGAAACCCATTTAGAATAATCCATTGGTTTGATAGATTTAACATCAAGTAATTTAATAATTTCCTTATGACATAAAGTGAAAACTTCAGGTGGAAATTTTATTTGTTTTTGATGTACAAGATTGGAATTAGGATAAGTAATGATATTTTACACCACAATGATAGGGTCAATGCCAAGCATGTCCTCATAGGACCAAGTGAAAGCTTCACAATATTTGTCAAATAATAAGATACAATTATCATGTTTAATAGTTGAGAGATCATAAGAGATAGAAATTGGTTGAGGATAAGATGGAGTACCATATTCAATGTGAGTGGTTTTTTTAATAAGCATGGAATTACCATCTTAAAATTGGTATGCTGCATTGGGTAAGGCAAAAATTGGATTTATTTTAGGGTCAATGCTAGTAATGAATTTGTTGAATAAAGGAGTTTTAGTTTTGAAATTCCCAATTTTATGGTGCTAACGAGGAAGTTGAGGTTCTCAAGCATAAAGTAACTCAAGGATAGATTTGTCACTAGGCAAGGTAGGGAGAGGACCATAATACTTGACATCTACTTCAAGATCTAGAATTTGATTGCCATGGTGATCATACTCAGAATGTATTTGGTGAAGATTGGTTGCCTTAGAATCTAGTTGAATTTTAGGAGTAAAAGAAGTAGATGGATTAGAAGGGGTTGAAATATTAGTGGGTTCAGTGATAGGGTAAGGATTAGAGATAATAATTGGATCAATAGGTGGTAAATAAGATGTATAATTTTTTTGGGGTTTGGAGGGTATAATTTAATCTATCACTTAAGGAGTATCAGTAAGAGGAGGATTGGTAGGAGGCATATGAACCTCAATATCTAAGGAATGATCCATAGAAATGGTATGATCATCCTGATTAAGAGCATGAATTTGGGCTAAGGTTTTCTGATAATGCTAGACATTAACATCTCTAGATTGAGCTTGGGCCATTATATAGTTATCATCATATGTTGGAAAAATTATACGTGATTGAAAATTAGGGGAGTTTTAGAGGGTGAAAGCCTGATATTATTGAATATACTAGGAGACATGATGAGAGGATATTGAAATAATTTGGCCACTCCAAAATCATTACAAGTGAAGGCATCTTCAGGTAAATAAGGCTCTTAAGAATTGCATGGAAGGAAAAATTGGTAATCTCATCAATAAGAAAAATAGTACGATCCCTAGGTAATAGAGAAGGAGGAAGCCATTGCAAAATGTAGGGAGGTAACTTGATATTTTAACAATTCTCAATTTCCTTATGACATAAAGTGAAAACTTCAGGTGGAAATTTTATTTGTTCATCATCATTGAAATCTACAAGAATTACTTGTAAATCAAGATTCATATTTATGACCTCGGGTACAGGAACATTATTGATTTTAGGAATGATAGAAATACAATATTATGATTTAGGATTAGGAAGTTGAATGCTCAATGGGTTGGGATCAACTTCATGCTTATACCATTTTATATTATGTAAGAATTTAATACATTGACCACTATAAGAAGTAATGATCCACATTTAATGAGTCCATGGATGAGCAAGGAGTATTTTTTAAGATAGGGATAAGTCAAGGACCATAAGCTTGGTTCAAATAGTCTTATGTTTAATGGTTAAAGGAAGATAAATACAACCAAGTGGATTTTGATTAGTCTTATCAAAATCATGACAAGTAAGATGGGTTTGCTTGAGATGATCCTTGTTATAACCAAGTTATTGTATAAGCCATAAAGATGTCACATTAATACCATAACCTTCATCAACTAGAAATTTTTGGATAAGAGTGGTATTAATGGATATTTTGATGAAAAGGGGTGGATCATCAACACAAAAGAGAATTTATTCATTTATCATGTCCTCTTCAAGGAATTCAATAGAGGGCTTGGAAGAAGGACACATAGTTTCAATGGTATTTACATTGGTAGGTTGGGATTCAATAGAAGATGGTTCTTCATCTAAGGAGGATGGATAATCAATTTATTGGAGATGTTGCATAATGAATTTATGATGATAGGGTGAAGTGAAAGACAACTCCATAAGTGGAATATTACAAGCCATAGAGTTGAGTTCTTCAAGAAAGTTCTAATGAGACTTAGAAGAACTAGCACGAGGTTTAGGAGGTAAATCATTTTTTGGAGGAATAGTTGTAGTTGAAGGATCGAAAGGAGGAGATGGTTCCTCTTGGGATTCTAAAGTAAGATTAGTGGTGTTAGTATCTTTAAGAAGTTATTCCTTCAAAGATGGCTTCTTAGGCTTGGTAATAATATCTTTATGAGTTGGTTTACGGTGGTAATTGACCTTAATCGTATTGACATTGAGAATTGTTAAAATATTGGTCATAATCAGTGTCAATGGCATAAACATCCTTGGTATTTGATTGATTATTGGAAGAATATTTTTGATTATTTAAAGTAGAATCTTTAGAAGTTTATCATTTTTGAAAAGCAACAATGTATTCTTGATGATGAATATTGATTATAACTTCATGATTGAATGAATCACCAAGCAAATAGGAGACATCAAATTTAGTGAGCCCTCTACAAGATTCATGAGAATGCTCAATGTTAGTATGAAACCAATAAAATAGATTTGGATTATACCACTTAGGAGGAGCATTGGGATAGATGAAAGGTTTTGAGGGTGGAAAAAATATTTAATTTGATGAACCAAAAGAGGTGCATGGGAAGGTGAAGGAATATCAGTTTTGGGAACTCCTAGTTTGGTTTGTAGAGTATTAGTAGTGATATCCTTAGATGTTTGAAAATATCCTTTAAGAATTTGAGGATTAGGTTTGAATCATTTATAAAAACATGTTGACATTTATCTTGATCAAGAGCTTTATTAAGTGTTTGGGGAGTAAAGGGTCGAACCTTATATTGGAAAGTGAGAGTTAAAGCAGTGATAAAGAGTTTGAATAAGTTATCATTAGTCATGTTATGGTCAAATTTAAAAGAAAAATATTTCCATCTTTTGAGAAATTCACGAGTTAATTCAGTGGGAGATTTCTTAGCATTGATGAAGTGGCTAAGACAATTTTTGGGAAGATCATTGTGTTAAAACTCTTTAACCAAAGGATTAACCAAATATTTAAGTTGCCAAATAGAATGTTGGGTAAGTTGATTATACCATTCTAATACATCACCAGTGAAAGTTTTTACTAAGAGTTTAGTTGTGGCAAAGATATTGTTTTCGATCCACTCTCTATAAAGGTTACCAAATGATTTGAGAAATGAGGCAAGGTCTTTAGTCCCATCATACTTGATAGTTAGAGATATGTTATGAATATCAATGGATATTGTATACACTATAAAACCACACACAATATTTCTAGATGTTAAAATTATTTGGGAACCCTTAGGGGTCGGCCACCTAACCTTTCTGGACCCACTAACAAACCCATCAGACCCTGAGTCAAGTTATCTACTTACCTAACTAAACTCACTAACTCATTAACTGACCCATAACTCTACCTTTTTAACCTACCTTGACCCCTTTACCTCTATACCCTCAACCACCAATAGTCAGCATGACCATCGATAGTTAGGCTGACCACTGATGGTCAGGTCTTCCTCATTCTAATACAAACACCAATTGTGTACAAGATATCATGACACAATTTAATATGGACATCTTACCTGGTGCTAAATTTTTTTGAAGCATCAAAATAAGCAACCTAACATTCTAAGAAACCTTCTATCCTCCATCTCTCTTTGCCTATAAAAGGAGGGGATTAAGAGGTGAATGGGATCTAGAATCAATCATTCTTACACATAGGTATTCAAGCTTTCCATCTAGTCTTCCTTTTGGAAATTCAACAATTAAAATAGAGATTTGAACCTCTACCAAAATTGATTTTAAGGCAAAGTGTCATTACTCTACCGAAATTGCTCCAGTAATTAGCCATCAACCATTTAGAAAGCAATAAGGATATTTGTATCCTAGTTTTGTTATTTTGGCTTTCTAACCTCCCTACCTTGATCAGAACTTTCTACATCTTAATTTATAACTCCTGGACCCTTAACTAGATCTTAGACCATTCACTAGCCCATTATGTAACACTTTTTTCTAACATCTTCAGTATCCATAGGAACCATCAATGATCACTTTGACCACCAATGGTCAACCTCAACCACCAACAATCACCCATAACTGTTGATGGTTATCTTAATCATTGATGGTCACCCCAACCATTGATGGTCACTATGGAAATAAATAATATCAAGTTATTTCCAACCCCTTACACCCAACCAAATCTGACTTTCTATGTCCTTGCCTATTCATAGAGACCTCACCTATTTTCTAAACCTGACCTAACCTATTTAGCACTAGTATTGACATGCTATTGTTATATTTAGTTTATTTTTCCATCTATCAAGCATCTCTTTATTCTTGTATTTCATTTTAGTTCTTTTTATTATTTAATGCAAGTACTTCCTTTTTATCTCTTTCAACTTAACTATTATAAAAGAGTGGATTGATAGCCTCTTAGCAAGCTCAAGCTTCTTAGATCTAGCTCACGCTAGGTAGTCCACCTTACTATCTTTCTAACAACCCATTTTGTTAGTGATTTCTTATATATAGGTCATCCTCTTAAGACAAAGAAGATCTCTCCACACTTGTCTAATTCACATGTTCATAAACAACCAAGTTCTTCTACCACATCCTTATTACTATTTTCTTACTCCTTTAAATAAGAAATAAGTAAAAATTAAGAGAAACATTTTTGCATGCCTGGTGGGACCTAGTAGCATCTAGGTGCCCTTTTATTCTTTTATTCTATGCTCATACAATGAAATTAAAAATTTATTTTGGGTATAAAATAAACCTTGCATACATTGATTGCTTGCATGTTTTTAGTTCATCTAGTTAACTTAAATCCAAAGCAAGCAATCATAGTTTCACTCTTGTTATCACACACTATACCAAACCACATAATCAATTAACACATAAAAATATTTGACATAAGGCCCAACTAGGATTTCATCACCTAGAAATAAACCTTACCATTTGTCTATGTTACTTGGAGGTCATTACCAATAAGAGAAACCAAAAATCAACTCTTTGGTTGAGTCTAAACTCTAAAATTTAGTATATCTTGGCTAAGTACCTAACACCCTTACATCTATGATGTGTGAAGTGAGGGGATATGCCCTAATATCAAACCATGTAATGAATTTTAATACAAATTTTTGAGAGCCGTTAACACTTAAAACCAACCTTAAACTTCCTTTCTAGTACCTGATCTACAAACCATAGTTCTTCTTCACACTTTTAAGACATAAGACAAAAGTCATCATTTCCTTTCTATTCCTCACATGGTCTTTACTAGATAAGAGTTGAGGAATTAAACCAACCAAGAACCACACTCCTCTTCTTCCTCCTCCATGAAGTATACTTCAGATGTTGAGGGTTATCTTCATATTTTTACCCCTCCTACAATGCCTCAGATAGTTATCGAAGATGATGCAAATTTCACCACCTTCCTTGATAACAACCTTGTGGCCCTCTAACACTACCTCGACACCCTATCTTAATACACCCCTACTTTGGTTCCTCTTATGTATCCACCTTATGGCCACCCCATATTATGATTGGCACTACCTCCACCCAACCTATGATCACCCAAGCATCTTATTCCACAAATATCCCATCCACTACCTCCACCCAAACTCAATCAAACATCCCAACCAATAACCAAACACCCCCTACACCAACCAACACCTCCAATAGAGGGGAAACCTCACCTCTTGTTACCCATACTTTATCCACTATGGGGATATCTTCTACTCCTATTTCCACCATTACCCTTATCACTACCAACCCACCAATTTCTATCCCACTTCAAAATTTGGTGCTTTCTATACCTCTTTCCCTTCCACCTATCAGTACTAGATTTACCACTCAATCCTAACAAATTATTCCATACATACCTCCAAATAAAACCATATAAATACCTCAAAAAATACCCATGACATTTTACCAATATGTTCCTAATCTACAAGGATACATATCACCATATATCCAACCTTTTGTGCACATTAACCCTTGTGTGGCATCATCCCAACCTTCAATGACCACATACCAATATGTGGAATCTTCTCAAATTTCCATCACTTATCCATATATTACATCCACCCAACCCCAAAAAAAAATTACCTCATAATTATGGAGCTTCCCAACCCCAAACAGATTTGGACAAAATGTTAATAAACAAAATGACCAACATAGAATCATCTATCTCTAGGTCTCATAACCTCTTATCCTATGATCAAATATATAATGAACCTATTCACCCATTTGTTCTTATCCAAATTTATCCTCCTTAATGGAAACTACCCAAGTTTTCCAAGTTTCAAAGTAAGGAGACCCCCAAAAACACTTAAGAGCATTTCACTATTCTTGCTATTTAATTGCATATGATGATGTTCTTTTCCTTCATACTTTTTCCCATGTCTTTATTGAGACCAGATTTGGATTGGTATAATGATCTCACCAAGCATTCCATATTTTATTTTTCCCAACCTACCCAAATTTTTTTGTATCACTTCTCAGTCAATATATCTAAGAAGGTCTCTATCACCGACCTCTACTCCATTAGGCAATTTGATGATGAATCAATTGCCAATTTTGTAGTTAGATCGAGAGGTATTATCAACCATCTCTCTTTTTATTTACCCCAACTTGAGTTAATTGAAATTTTCTCTTAGGGTTATGCTAAGCATATCTATCCCACTCTATAGGTTCAAACTTTTAGAACCTTTGATGAGGCTTTCACCATGACACACAAACTAGAAATTAGAGCCATCGATGAAGGAAAATTAAAACTAAGAAATAATAATTCTAGCTTCAAATCCAATGATACTTCCTCATCTAAAACCACCAACCAATATAATCATCCTAACACTAAACTAAAGGCAACCATAAATAAGGTGGTCATTAAAACCACTCCACCTTTGGTTGTCAACCAACCTAACCAAACCAACTTCTTTAACTCCTCTAATTAACAAACCTAAAATCAAAACCAAGATATCACAAAATAATATACTCCACTAGGGGAGTTTTATGCTTCAATTTTAGACAAGTTTTTCAAACCCATCATCATACAACTTCCCCCTATCAAACCTCCCCAACAATTTGATGCTTCTTACCCTACACTTGGTTGGTATAATGGAATGATCTATGTTCTTTCCACTATGTTGTTAGACATGATGTTAGTAGGTGTAACAACTTAAAAACCATTATACAAAGCTTGATTGATAAGGGAGAACTTGTATTTGATAATCCTAATGCACCCCTAAATCAGTCCTTTGACATCTTTTAGTAACCTTTTCCTAATCGTGCCCCTTCTACCAACCATGATAACAACAAACCAGAATTATCTCATGCTCATGAGGTTTATATAGTCAATCTTATTATTAGTGAAACTATCATTAAGGAAACCATTACCTCAACTACCTCTTCCTCCATTCCACTTGTTGAAGTGGTATAATTACCCACCATTCCTATGGATACCCAAATAGAGGAAATAACCACCTCTCTTTCTTTACTTGATAAGACCATAGACTTACCCACCTTTCCTTTGATAGAAATACCAAATGAGGCAAGCATTGTCTCAACTACCTCTTCCTCCACTTCACTCATTAAAGTGGTGGAATCACCCTCCATTATTTTGGACACCCAAACAAAGGAAGCCACCACCTCCATTCCTTCACTTGAGGCCATCAAACCTGCTTCCTCTATCATGGAGTCACCTAATATCTCTTTTGAAATCATTCTAAAAGAAGAAATAACCTTATCTACTCCTTCTATGGAGGAAACATCTTCTCAAATCTTGGAACCTTCCATCAAGGACAAAGGTGAAGAAATCATTCCCTCACCTCAACCTATGGGTATAATATTTGAAACAAATGACCAAGGAATCAAACCAATTTACAAACCTTTCTCCATATTGGTCCAAGGCCTAGAATTCTCCTCTGAACCCAATCTTGATAGATCCACCTTTTGGAACCATCTTAGGATTCCCTATCAAAACAAACATGAATCTTCAACCTCAATTTCATCCACCATTAAACATATCATCACCTCATTCCCTTTATCAAATACTTCTCCCTCCAAATACTTCCTAATCTTAGCCTTGATCACCCATATTTGAAGTTGGACTTAAACCCATCTAATCCACCAAAGAAAACCTTAACCAAACCAACTAAGAAGGTGGAGCCTCCCAAAATCCCACCTCAAACTAGATCCATAAATACTTGACACTAGTGACAAGCTCAAACATGAGCATGTGTATCTTTGAATATAGTAAGCCAATAATAGCATGATCTAAGTATTTGTGGGTAGTAGTTCCACCCAAAGGGTGTCCACTTCCCAATTTCTCATGGAAATTATTTAGTATGTCTATAGATTCTCACTTGGAGATGAATCATAGATAGATGCCTTCATAGTTTTTTATATTAAGCACTCCTCTTTTGATCATAAAATTTAAGATTTTGAGCTTGCGTGCTCTTGTTTTCTCTCTTTTCAATTTTTGTGGGTAAGTGCCTTTTAAAAAATAGTATGTGGTGTCCTTGTACCATTCTTAACTTGAAACTTGGTTTGCTTCTACTTTCAAAACATCAATCCTAAGATCAGTCTTGGTGATTAATTGAATTAAACCTTGGCCTTATACCATCTTGGCTGACTTGATCTCTATGTTGTATTCCTAGAGCTTGGTCATCCATTTTCTGCATCTTTCTCCTAGCTTTTTCTGGTTAAGCATAAGATTAACAATAGGGTTAGGTACAATGGCATGGTTTTATTTCAGAGGATATAATGTCTAAACTTATTTATGGATTTCATTAAGGCATATGCTTGCTTGTCTAGTTAGCATCCTCTAATTTTGTACTCATAAAGGTGATTGGATGTTCTTTGTCTTCCACCTTATGTGTTAAGATGATATCAATCATGTGGTTAGAAGTGAAGGAATAAAGGTATAAATCTTTACCAAAATATGGGCTAATTAGCATGAATGTTTATACTATGGATTTTTTAATGTCTTGGAAAGATTTCTAAACCTCAGATGTCTAATAAATCTTCACATCCTTTTTCAACATGGCATTCAGAGGTTTGACAATTTTAATGAAACCTACAATGAATTTATGCAAAAAGTTAATTTTTTTGAAGAACAACTTTAATTACTTTTTACTGTTAGGGAAATAAACCTTGAAAATAACATTGACTCTATCAGGTTCACTAGCCATCCATCCTTCATGATTATGTGTCCCAAGATTTTACCTTTGGCTATGCAAAAGATAGTCTTCTTAGGGTTCAGAGACATACCATAGTTTCTATATTTATCTGTAACTTATTGAAGGTGCATTTTGTGGTCTTTCCTATTTTTAGAAAATGATTAAGTCATCCATGTAGATAATGATGCATTTATTGATCAATCCTTATAATACATGGTCCATGGCACACTGAAAGGTAGCCCCAGTATTGATGAGTTTGCAAGGCATCCTTATGTATGTGACCATTCCCCACTTGGTCGTGAAGGTAGTTTTTATTCTATCTTCTCTAATAACCAACACCTAGTTGTAATCAAAGAAGCCATCCAAGAAAGACATCATTTGAGTGTTGCTAACCATTTGAATGACCTTATCCAAGGATGGAAATGGGTAATTATCCTTTTCTAAGGACCTTTTGATATTCTAAAAGTCTATGTAGAGTATGATCTTACCATTTTTCTTTGTGACTAGGACCAAGTTAGCTACCCATGTAGAGTGTCTAATTTAGAATACTATCCTTACATTTAGGAATTTATTTAATTCTTTATAGATGAGAGGATCTAGAACTGGGTTTATGGGTATTTGCCTTTGTCAAAAAGATTTACTTGCTTCCTTTAGAGGAATTGTATGAGTAATAACCTAGGTGTTGAAGACTCTGAGATATTCATAAGACTATGTAGGAACTTCCTTGAATTTGGATAATATCGCAGTGGCCTCACACACTTTTTATTTTGTGCAGACAATCATGATGTTAATATGTTGGGGATTGCTTGATGAACGCAAGTTAACTTGCTTTTAATATTTGTTTTTTACTTTTGGGTACCTTGATGTCACTCATTATCTTATCTTGATCAAATATCCTTTCTAAAGAGACCATACCTTTAGGAATTTTATTCTTTTTCAGTTGGATTATGCCATCATTAGTAGCTTTGAATTACTTTGTAGACTCTTCATCTTGTTCATCAATTACGTGTGACTCAAAGACTTCAAAAATAGTCATGAATAATATGATATACTTATCATCATCAAATATTTGGAAGTGGTTGACATTGTTTGGGACATAAGGGAAAGATACCATTTGGATTGTAAATTTCTATAATTTGAGGGCTTTAGGTGGGACTAGATTCATTATTGTGGAAGCCAACACTTCTATCAATTGATTTTGATCCCTGGGTATAGAGGCAATTTAAATGCATCAAAGATTTCAATTAAATCCCATGCTCTAAATTTATATTTATTTAGATAAGAAATCTTGAATTGGTATTGACTATGTACCTACTTGATGACTAACTCTGAATCACCACATACTAATAATTTTCTTACCTTGTGTTTGATAGCAAATTGAAGTCCCAAGATTAGGGTTTCATATTCTATGAGATTATTAGTGCATGGAAATTTAAGTTTATTAGATGCTAATTATTATTTACCAACTAGATTTGTCAATATGATACTTACCCTTGAGCCTTGATTGGATCTCACTCCATCAAAGTACATCATCCAAAATCCTTCATCCTTGGTATAGTACTACTATCATTTGATCTAGAAATATCAAGATAATATACACCCAAGTCGGTGGATTATAAATTCACCGTCTCATTCTTGTGTTGTACTCCATTATCATGAACTTCATCCTTGGCTCTTGCTTGATTTAGATCTGATTAGGCACACCCCTCTAAGGTAGCCACATATGATATTAGTCCATGGACATATATCCATTCAAATATTTTTTTAGTATCTACTTAATAACATCTAATATGCTTCTAGGATTTTCATGACCTAAATGTCGATGAACTATTGAATTTGGGGTTCATGAGCTAATTTCATATGAACATTAAATAGTTCTCCTACCACCTTGACCTTTGACTTGTCTAACTAGATGAAAACCCTATCATACCTAATTGGATTCGGTCCCATATTTTCAAAAAACCCTATGGGCATTATGTTAGCACATGATCCAGGATCAAGTAAATAATTGTGCACATTCTTCCCAAAGATTCTAATAGTTAATAGGAATGGGGGAACCCTATCTTTACTTTTATACATTGCCATATTTGCATTTACATATTTGGATTTACCTTTGTTTCAATTATCAGTTAATGATGTAAGTATAAGATCACATTGCTTAGTGATTTTGGTGAGCTCATGTAAAGTAATGTTAGATTTGATTTTCTTCATATCTTCCACAATGTTTTATCCACCTTTGGACCTAGTTGTAGATAACTGTATTGTAGGTTGGGTATCCTTTCCCTTTAGAGGAGGAAGACCATTGTTGGTTCTATGGTCTGGGGGAGTGTCAGCTTTGTTAGGCGGCATGGAAGTTGTTATAGGTTCCTTTTGTGATCTATTTCTCAAGGCATAATTGTTCTTCTAGTATTATTGGAAAACATGGATCTCATCAGTGTTAATTTTATGACCAATTTTTTCTTGGTAAAAAACTCATAAGTTTTGACCATGAGGGACATTTTGGTAGAGATAGACCCATTATCAGGTGTTCTTGTGTTTCCAAAATTTCCAATGTTTGTCTTGGTTGTTAAAGATAATGTCATAACTTTCTAGTTCACCTCAGAACATCTCAAAAGCATTGTAAAATTTTATGTAGTGTAATTTTCCATGTTAGGCCATGTTATGGACCCCTACATCAATTAGGCAAGGCTAATCCATAGATATTTATGTTAGATATCTTATTGTCTAAGGGTTAATTTTTGTTATTATTATTATACCTATTGAAAGTTTTGTTGTACTAATGTGTAATTTATAATAGAACCTTCCCTTGTGTTCCCCCTTTGTCTTTACAAGTTCAAAAAATCACTACCTAGTTTTTGAACCATCTTTTAGATTGCTTCCAAATCTCCTTTTGAAGAGGGTCAGGCTTAGTGTTTTGAGCTAGGTTTTGGACAAATGCTTTGGGTGTTATATTTGTTAATAGGGACAAGAGGTTGGTTATTATTTTGGGGATGAGCCCTAGTATTAGACTAGTTGAAGAATCCTAGTTGTTGGCCAAGAGCAGTATGGATCAATAGAAACTGATTGAGGCTAGGTATCTGATTCAAGGCCAAAATATTTTGGTTCACATTTGGGACCAAATTTAGAGTAGGTAAAGCCAAGTTGACATTTGAGATAGCAAAGGCAGGATGCCCCTATGGGTGCATTTACTTGTCAATGTGTATAACCTAGACATATGTTTGTGGTAGTGTATTGATGTTTATGTCCATACGTATAAATACAATAGTCATTAGATCTAGAGCATTCTTATAGATTTCAAGTGCTAGGTCATCTTTAGGTTAGTAGGGAGCTATGATGAGGTTATACATATTTTGAAATTTAGCATTAAATACTCTTATGGGTTCATTTGTGTCTTATTTTAGGATGGTCAATTGATGGTAAATGATTCCAAGACTAACAACCCTTCCAAATTATGAGATGAAGGTATCATTGAATTGGTTCCATCCTATGATATAATCCTTTGGTAAATTTAGGAACCGGTCATAAGTTACTTCCCTAAATGTGAATGGGAAGAGTGTGCAAGCCACATCTTCATGGATGATGTTTAAGAGCTTAAGAGTTGCCTTGGAAGACTTGATATGCTATTTGGTACTTATACCCCCAGATGGATTGAAGAGAGGGAGGTATGTTTTTGGATTCTTGGGTAAATCATACACAGGGTTAGGTACATTTATGAAAGATCCCCCTAATCATGCCATGACTGGCCAAATGTAAAATAGAGGATAAAAGTGATGGCTTACTAGAGAAGCAAGCTGGTATTTATATCTCCTATGTCTCCCTTGATCAAACATAACCTTGTGATGGGTTTTTAAAGATCCAAGTGTAATTCTAGTCTCATAATGAGACCTGGTATGGATCTTAGGCAACTCTAGGGTGCTAAGTAAAGATTTATGTTAGAAGCTCACAATACTACAAAATTTCACCAAATATTAAAGAAGAGGGTAAAGATTGGCCCAAATTAACATAAGGAAACCTGAAAAAAAGGTCCATAGTTAAGCATATTGGTTTTATTTACCTTCATTGACCTATTAGACCCTGCATAAATTTGTTAGAAACATAGTTTAATCCTACAAAGATCAATGTTAGATAAATATTAGACAATATATCTTAACCAAACTTTAGTGTATTAAGCTTATAAAAGTGTCTCAGAGTGAAAATTTTCAAACAACATTTTGATGCTAAGTGAATATAATTTATCTGGACCTTTAAAGCCTTGGCCCAATGATCTTTCACACAAAAATCTGCTTAGACATCAATTTTTACACTTATTTTTCACAAATTAAAAATCATTAGTTCAAATCATGCAAAAATTTACAAACATGGACTAAACATAGCCCAATATATTCAAATAATTCAATGATATATCTATCTTCAATGTCTTTAAATAAATTTTGAATAGATTGGAGGGGTAATGCCAGAATATCCTAAGACTTGAGCTAACATTTAAAGGATCATTTTGGAATAAACACTTTTCACAAGGGATATTTCAAAGTTTTCAAATATCCTATAGAAAATAAGAATAAAATGTAGTGTTTATTATAATATTTATGTATTTAAAGAGATTATGTCATATTTCAACCAGAATATACTACAATTTACTCAAAATAAACAAGCCCTCCTTCTAGTACCAAATTTCTTCTCCTATTGATGTATGTCTATGTTAAAGACATAATGTAAAAAAACATAATAATATTTCTCCAATTATAGTATAGTCCTAAAAATCCTTAGGGATTAACTCAATTTTGTTGTAGATATTATGTGGTTTCCACCTTTTAGTCTACAAGTAGACCTTGTTGTAAGGACAACAAGAACCTAACAATGACATAATCTACCTAGATTTATTTGTTTTGTTATGAATTAAACTGATTTGTATTTGCCAATATAATCCTAAAATATTAAAAAAACAAATGGATATATATATTGAGCATTAATCTAAAGTGATTCATGTAAAAAAAATTAAAAAGAGGAAGTAGGGTAGGGTAGAAAAGGAAGTTTTCTTTGCAACAACAAATACCAACAAATCCCCTTTAGTTCTTTTTGACAATAATGCAAATAAAACTAACAACTATGAGATCATAGTGCTTAGAATTAGAATATCATAAGTGCACTAAGAATTCTGAGGTAGATGTAATTCATATACCTGAACAACATGATTTAAAAAGTTACCCATAATAAATTGATTTAAACACATTTACTAGTAGACTAGGAAGAAAACATAGCATACATAATAGACTTTGTTAGCCTAGATAAAATCAAAAAATAATAAGATGCATTCAAAACACTACTTCCATATTTTAACCATTGAATAAATGAGATCATATATTATTAGCAAAGTTTAAGAAACAAGAATGCATGAAAATAATGAAAAATAATGAGTCAATTACAGGAATTTCCTTTATCTTGGCATTGATCTCAAATTTTTTTATCTCTGGTTATAATAAAGGGGGAGATTTCCTATATATAGGCTATTAAATTCCTTAGGCTAATACAAAAGATCCATATAATATGACACCCATTAGTAGACAAGGTCCTCAATGTCATAAAGTTAGAGAATATTCCCTATTCAAAACAAGGGAATATTTTACAATATATTTGAAGGGACTAAGGACATGATTATTATCCAAAGGGATCCCAATAGATGCCTATTTTATTCTTCAAGAGCTAGGTTGGGATCCCACTAGAGTATTTGATGATGAAGTTTTTCCTGTAGAGGAAGATGGATGTGAACCAACTGTAGTTGAAGGAGTGCTAGTGCTAGATGAAGAAGAAGATATCCCAAGAGGGGCTGAGGAGGTAGTGGCTCTTGTCATGGAAGTTTGTTTTTAGGATTCAATTTAACTTTTCTAAGATTTAGATCATTTCTTATAACGCTATCAATCAATTTTATATCGATGATAGAATATTTTAATATCTTAACTATAAGTCTAAATATTACATCATGTTTGCTTAAGATAGGTCCTATAGCTTTGTTTATTGCCACAACTTTATATATCCTCTAATTTTTAAAGGAGTAAAATCTACCATCTCCTATTCAAAGGTCACTCCTCTAACCATGGCTTGCTTTCAAAATTGTCAGGAACCTAGAACAATAAACATGCTCCGATGCCTACTTAGTCAGGATCTTGCTCTACCAATTAGAGCACATGTGATTACTTATTGTATTAGCAACTGAACACGGAATTATACCAGAATCAATAAGTAACTAGAAATATGAAACAACACAGGAATTGAGAGACAATACACAATTTTATTAATAATCACTCAAAAGAATATACAATAAGGAAGATGCCACTTCTTCCTCCACCTCAAAGGTTTGCCACGCCTCAAGACCTTCTTCCCTCTCTCTCTTGGTCCCAAAAATCAACTCAAATATATAATTGATGTTCACCTCTCCAACCAGTCAGTAACATGCTGCCAGTACACCAAGTACACAACCGTACTCCAAGTAGATCTCCTGCTCTCTGCTGCTACCTGCAAATCACTAGACCTTACTCACCATGTAGATATCTCTACACCCCTGAAGAACCCTTATCCTTGCCTCACCAAGTCCTTATGATTCTTCAACCAGTACCCTGGTGGATTAGCTCCTTGACCTTGTAGATCTTGCAACTCTCCCTGATCATACACACTCAGCACCCCTTTGGAACTAGGAGGAGCTACACTAGCTCTCTCTAAAAGCTCTATGGCTTTCTAGCACACTTTTACAACACAACCATGAGTCTCTTAAATAGATCTCATCCAAACAATAATTAGACATCTAATACAATAATTAAATCCGTATCTCTCAGTCTAAAATTAGCTCTAAACATGCAAACACTTGGTTCGTCAACCAACTGCCCGTAATATACTCGCAGCTCGAACCAGAGGTGACCGACGTCGGTCCCTATCTGCTTGGGGGTGTCGATGCCGACCGATCTAAGACCGACGTCAGTTGCCTTCTATCTCCTTCCTGCCATCATCGATTGGCCTGACCGATGCCGGTGTCTGTGACACTCCATAACTCTTCTGCAACCTCCTCCATGTCTGCATCAGTGAAGCTTTTAACTCCACAACCTAACAATCTCCCACTTGGAGATAAACAACTGCACCTGTACCTATATCCGTAGCCCATCTAATCTATTTCTTGGCTTGTATCCCTCTTCAAGATCAATCCTGAAGACCAACCACCACACAACCTATGATGCTATACCTGTCATTCAAGTAACCTACCACATCCGAACCTACACATCCATGTAGTGAAGAACTTGACCCTGTATAACAAGAATCCCTACTGCTAGTCCCACTGAACTGCCCTCCTGTACTCCTTCCCCGAATTGACTCCATACTTTTCGACAACCCCCACTGATTGGGAAAAACTTAGGTCTACACTAGACCTCATGTGATTTCAAACCCTGTTTCAAGCTAAGCTTGAACTATCCAGCCCTTGGTGTGCTTACCGATTTTGCATCCTGCGTAGTGAACCTCACCAACACCGTCTTCACATTAGCTCCCACTGGAGATAAAATCTCCATGTATTTTATGCCAAAGAATTTCGCTGCTCCAAATTCCTCATGACATACCTCTGAACTAACCTTACCTTTTAGCTCAGCAAATCCCTGTATGTACAAACCTGCTAGCAAACCATCCACATACAGTAACTGGATAATGTCGTGACTCATCATCCACCTAGTAAGAACAATATCACAATAGTTACACTGACATTGACTGAAGCCATGCTTAGTCATCCACCTATCAAAACCTGTACCACTGTCCTGCAACTTCTTCAAGACCATATGCCTTGGCCTTCCGTCTCATGTATCCATCCACTCTCTTATTTAACTATGGGAATCCATCCGTCTCTCAGTGCTTTCTTCCAGCTGACAACTCTACCAAAAAATACCTATTTGGTTCATCTCCAAGGACTCACACTCCTCATCCATGCCAAGCTCCCACTGTATCTGGACTCTACCTGCATTGCTTCTTCACATCTTCCTAGTTCTCGACCATCAATAAGCAATATAAAGAAGGTGAACAATGAATATGAGGTTAACTTACCCTTTCTGACCTCCATATGAGCATTTGAGACTTGTTGATAGCTAGCTATCCACCCAATATCCGTTTCAGTGACCGATCTCAGCCATCTCCAAGTTTGCTCCCGACCGATGTCGGTTCCTTACACTGACCCTGACTGCCAGCCGATGCCAGTATCCTTTCTACCGACGTCAGTTCCTTCATGACTGACGTCGGTCTTCCTATTTCTGATTTCAGTTACTGTCTGACCGACACTGGTACCTGTGTTCATCTGTGAGTGATAACTTTTTACCCATGAGCTCTCCATGGATCAAAGTCTTAATAAAATCAACCTTGCTCTGCTCAGAATAATTCAGTTCCCTCACCTGATCTCTATCCGTCATCTCCTCCATGAACACCAAGGCTTTCCAGTTCTTTAGCTTGTCAAAAACATCTGTCTTCTGCTTGAGAACCTACATTCCCCTCCTACATATGTGACCAAGCCCCTGAAGCCACATCTCTGCAATAGAAGGTGAATTAGTAATATAAGTAGATAGATAAAGGATACCTACTTTCTTACCACCATCTAATTCAAGTGTATCCGCTGTGAGAGTTACAGTGCATCTCTCATCACCCAAATTTCTTGAAGAAATTAGACTCATCTCCAAGACTGGTACCTACATGACTTCCTTCAACCACTGTGTGTCGTCCATCTGCATTTTCAGCTTCACTTCTCCTTTTCCAATTCTTTGACAAGGCTCACCAGCTCCTCTCCCTAGGGCTACATGGAAAGAGGCAACATAATTTGTTATCCAAGATTCAACTTTATCCAAGAAACCTCCCAAAGCATCTTGTGCAACAACACCTGCAACATCTGCATCTTCAATTCCTTCATGCTAATCTGCTACCAACCAACAATATCTTTTTCCCTGTTCTTTCTTTCCATCAATCAGACCATTCATGCTATTCAATTTCTCCATTCGTAGCTTACTTCCTTCTGCCATTGCTATACTCCCACTCAATCAAAAACCCCTGTGAGTAACCTGTAATCAACAAACACTACCAGATCTGAAACCACCTGTTAGTAACACAACCAAAAGCTCTAATACCACGTGTCAGGAACCTAGAACAATAAACATGCTTCGATGCCTACTTAGTCAGGATCTTGCTCTACCAATTAGAGCACATGTGATTACTTCTTGTATTAGCAACTAAACATAGAATTATACCAGAATCAATAAGTAACTAGAAATATGAAACAACACAAGAATTGAGAGACAATACACAATTGTATTAATAATCACTCAGAAGAATATACAATAAGGAAGATGCCACTTCTTCCTCCACCTCAAAGGTTCGCCACACCTCAAGACCTTCTTCCCTCTCTCTCTTGGTCCCAACAATCAACTCAAATATAGAATTGATTTTCACCTCTCCAACCAGTCAGTAACACGCTGCCAGTACACCAAGTACACAACCGTACTCCAAGTAGATCTCCTGCTCTCTACTGCTACCTGTAAATCACTAGACCTTACTCACCATGTAGATATCTCTACACCCCTAAATAACCCTTGTCCTTGCCTCACCAAGTCCTTATGATTCTTCAACTAGTACCCTGGTGGATCAGCTCCTTGACCTTGCAGACCTTGCAACTCTCCCTGATCATACACACTCAGCACCCCTTTGGAACTAGGAGGAGCTACACTAGCTCTCTCTAAAAGCTCTATGGCTTTCTAGCACACTTTTAAAACACAACCATGAGTCTCTTAAATAGATCTCATCCAAACAATAATTAGACATCTAATACAATAATTAAATCCATAGCTCTCAGTCTAAAATTAGCTCTAAACGTGCAAACACTTGGTTCATCAACCAATTGCCCGTAATATACTTGTAGCTCGAACCATAGGTGACCGACGTCAGTCCCTATCTGCTTGGGGGTGCCAACACCAGCTGATCTAAGACCGACGTCGATTTCCTTCTGTCTCCTTCCTGCCGTCATCAGTTGGCCTGACCGACGCCGATGTCTGTGACACTCTGCAACTCTTCTGCAACCTCCTCCATGTCTGCATCAGTGAATCTTTTAACTCCACAACCTAACAAAAATTTCACCACAAAGTTCCATAGTTGGGCCTTGAAGGCATCCTTGATAACAATAGATCCATCCTTGTTATCAAGGTATGTAATTTCAACATCCTTAATAAGGGTGATGACTCTTTCACCTTGTTGTTTAAGACACTAGCCCAAGGACCTCATTTCATCTATCCACTTATTAATGGATTTCCCTCTACCAATAACATAGGAATGATCAATTCTCAAGTATTCCAATGGGATCATATCTAAGTCCTCAAATTTCTTCATTCTGATCAACTTCATCAAGTTTATTGTCTTACTATCATATGCCCCATATACAGCTTCTACCTTGAGGAATTTATTGTATACTTCATCTCATTTTACCTTGTATTGAGCCAAGGTATTCAACATATCAAAAATCTTTCCCATAGCCCATTATAATTTTATCATGGTATGCTTTGGTGAGGTGGCCTTGTGATTTTTCTCCAAATCAATTGTTCTTTGTTGCACTCATTTAACTAATTTAGTAGCCATATCCATAGTTGTTTGAAGAGCTGAGAGGGGGTCTTCCTCATATTGCTATTGTTGGCCTAGCCTAGCCTTATTTGTCTTAGTTAACTCGAACAAGGTTTCTTCTAGCTCATACATGATTATTTATTTTAGGTGGGTGACCTTCCTCTTGGTCACACTCTTTATTTCCCTAGCCTCCTTGTCAAACTTCAATGTAACCTACAAAGGGTTTGTTATGACCAAATTTAGGTTTTAATTTGTAGATAATTGCATCTGCTTAATCCATGACTTGTCTAAAGAACCACTTATGAGATTTGATGATAGAGGTAATGGCTAAGATGGAGTTAGTCCTTGGAAAGTAGACATCTAGGATATATCAATATATGTGACCAACACAAATGTAGAGCTAGGGGTGAAGAAGAACTAGTACTAGTTATGAACATGGGAACTTGGGGAATGATGATAGTGGGCCTCTTCTTAGGTAGTTGTGGACCAGATCTAGACATAGGCCCAAGCATGACTAGGGGAAAATTGGCCATTACTGAGACCCTATAGGTGAATGATATGATGAAGGGGTTAATGGTGTGCAATGGCATGGCCACAAGCCTAATTTCAAGTCTAGTGAGAGGCCTGTAGGGTAGGAGGTTGACATGGTCTAGAGTTGGGGGCTCATAAAATATGTTTAGGGGTTGAGTATAGAGGAAATAAAGAGGTAAGAAAACACATTTTTGACCTGTAATACTTGGTCCTTCTTTGTCAAGAAGAAGGGGAGGCAATGTTGATGTTGAATTTACTAGAGTAGAAGTGATTATTGCCTCCACTAAAGGTGTTATGTATATTGAGGTAATAGTTTACATTTGGGATGGGTTGATAGATGGGGCTCTTGAGGTAGAAGCCTACTCAATTTATTTACATACACTAAACCCTCCCTTCTCTAAAGTAGGAGATAGTGCCTAAAGTATTCTAGGCTTGATTTTTGGGTCAATTGACATTTCCTAATCAATCCTAGTGAAATGGATTAGAGATTTCAATGTTTTTGCCTAAGTATCCTAGTATTTGAAAACTTAATTTTTTTTTGCATCATCCAACCTTAATTTCACCTACAGGATATTAGTAGCCTTTAGTCTCTACTTTATCTCTGCATCATAATCCATATCAAGGTAAAATCGGTCTCCATCTTTAGGCTCATGATGGTATGTAATGTTGGGATTTGACCTATGTTTGACACAATGATTGAACATCAAATGCATAGGTTCCCATTCCCTGTAGGTATCCTTCTCAAAATTAAAGGTGGACCTTTGTTTGGTAGAATCCATAAATAATTTCTAATTTTCAATCTTGAATTGGCCAATATTGGTTAATTAGGGATGGACCGATACCTTTTTATTACTCTTGCACAATCCATCCACTCATGTGAGTAGCTGAAAGGCAATCTCCTACTTAGCCAGCTTGTCTGGCACTATAGTAGGCAACTTAAATGGGGCTATTCTGATTCCCACTATTCTTATTATTGTGCAATTAGGATAATACTAGTAGGATCCCAATGTGTTAAGTTTTTCCCTGATCTCTTTAGAAAACCTAAGCATAGTCCTCTCATGGATGGTTTTTTAGACAATTGGGTATAAATGTTCAGCAATGGCCCACATATCCTACTTGTAAATGTAAATTCTAACTTTTGTGAAGACATGGGGAATGGTCCATTTCAATTTTAGATCCTAATTGGTAAATAAGGGTAATTTAAAATTGGAAAAAATGCCATCAACCAAGTAGGAAATCATATATAAATGATTTCCTTGGTTGGCCATGGTCTTCATGATTTGGGTAGCCAATTTGTAGGAAATGATCTCTCCAAGAGTGGGAGTGATGGAGTCATCTATGATTATAGATAGAAGTAGAACCCACTTATCATCTATGTGGTTAGTTTCTTTAGCTCCAAACAACCTATTCATCATAGCCATACCCATTCTCACCCCCTTATTGAATTGGTGATGGGGGATTTGATTGATTTTGGATTTGTAAATGAACTTCCCCAAGTTTTTTTCCCATATTCTTAAGAATTCCTTGATTTTGTGTGAGTTGATCCATTAGGTTACAATTTATTGTAAATAATTTTAGGCTTGATTAAATCATAATAAGCCTTAAAAGCTAACCCAGCTATGAAAGTGATGTCATTGATTGAATTTAAAGACTTGATCATATCATATATACACTTGGACTAGATGATTATTTGGTGGACTGAGTCCACATAGGGGAGTACCTCTGATTTGGATGCAACCTTGTGCAATCTCTTAAAAATTGAGTGTTAAGATATCAGACCTCTCTTATATAACACTAGGATCCTCCTCATCATCATTATCCTAGTCCACCATCCTCTCCACATGGTGGAATAAATCATTATATATTTTTTTACTTTATGTCCAATGCAATAAAATTAAAATTGGTGTCCCAGAGGATTGTGTTCATTCCATATAAATAGAGAAACAAAACTTATTCTTATTTAGAAGCTCCATACATTCTTGCTTCAACCATGGCTTTCAAATCTTTTGATTAATGAGCTCATGAATTGTCATGACATTTGAAATAATACACATAAGTGTTTGGCAAATAACATAGAGTACTTCAGAGTTCTTTAGTAGATGGAAATTGAAAGTGAATGCAAAGCCTTGAGATCACAAGATTTAAACTCTAGATTTTTTTGAATTTTGAAGTACAAGATATGAATCATAAATAACAAGTATCTTTTACTTGATTTGACTTAATGCTAGGATGTCTCTTTAGTTTTGTTCTAACAACTTCAAAACTCCACTTTTAGAGATCAACCAATCGCTACTCTCGGTTCATCCACACATTTTCACATCATAGGATTAACTTTTCCCTTGAGGTGAATTAGATTTATAACTATCAAAATGATCCCTATTATTATTAAATTTTCACCTACAACTGGCACTTCACAGATAGTTATGTGTTTTTTAGGTGTCATACCTTGACACACATTTGACACTTGGTATTCTTTTGTGCATTTTAGCCTTTTATTTTGAATATCGGGCTACCCAAGTGGGTTGCATGATATTTTACCAAGTGGCATATTTTGATTAGTTTGTGATTCATTTTAATGTTACATGGTTTGACCCCTCTTTTTTATGCTAATGTGGTCTTGGGACCCCTTATATATTGTGAAGTGGTAGGATTTCATTGGCTCATGCTATCATGTAAGTTTGTTAGATGAAACTCTTGATGGGCTCATTCTAGTAACACTCTGCCACATGCTAACCTTTGATTGGATGGCTCTTCATTGGGTTTCATGGTTTTTGTTTATCACATATTACCATGAGGTAAGGGGTATAAATGTCATTAGACTATTGGTTCTAGTTAGTGGGTGGCCTTTACTTAGCATCCAATTATCCAAGATTGAGTGACTAAGTGATAGGTGTCATATTATCATGCACTTGTAGTGTTATTAGAATTAAACTTTGCATCTTATCCCTAGGAGTACAAAGGATGTGATTGAGTACCAAGTGTCATGATGCAATTGGATCACTCTATCACAAGATCTTAAAAACAACCAGGGTCTTAGAAGGCTATGATTGAGCATTACATTGCATGCCCTGATTGGATTGATCTTCTTTATAAGCAAAAACATAGCAATCAAATGATAAATGACACATTCCCATTAAGTTGATTTATCATGAGACTTGAAAAAGAAGTAATATCCTTTAGAAGATCAAAACTAGGTGACAAGTGGCATACTATGATGGAGTCATTGGGTAACAGACCTTTTATAACTTCTCTCTAAACTAAAAATGCCATGATTAAATGCCAAATGGAAGACTCCCATTAGATTGTGGGGTTGAAAATCTTTCATACTTTCCTTTAAAATTAAAATGCTATGATTGAGTGCCAAGTGGAACATTCTAGTTGGATCAATAGGAACCATATTGTTTTCAAGGCTAAAATGTATGGGATTAAGTATTGAACTTTATGACCAAGTGACCAATGCATGCAATGCATCTACATGTCAATTAAGGTTGAGATGGCATTAGGATCTTGCACAAAGTCAAAATATGTGAATGTTAGTGATTTGCATGATAAAGAAAAAAGGAAAGGGTAAGCCATATTTCATAAATCTTAAGTATTGAATTTAAACTTGACCCTGTTTTAAAACTTAAATTCAAGGTACGCCGAGCATTGAATATAAATTTTGACATAGCCAAAGTAATACTATGGTTTGAAACCTTAATTAAGTGATTTTGACTATGTTTTAGGGACCATACCTTGGTTTTTGACTTATAACACCTCGCAAGATCACTTTTGAACATGTTAGATCATTATAAAATTAATGAACTTAAATATTTAATGAAATTTTTTAAAAGTGGATCATTAATATTTGTCATATACCAACATTACTCTCAAACTTTTAAAATCATGCAAAGGGTTTTCTATTATATGGAATAAATGTTAAGGTAGGTCTTAAGGTAAATGACCCAAAATTTCATGGGGTCCCCATTTTATTGAAAATGGGAGCATGTTTAACTCAACATACACACACACACACACATAGATATATAGAGGTAATTATTTTCATATTAATTCATCTTGTACCTTAAGTAACAAACATGCCTAATTATCTAGTTACTCTCCTGACTCAATACAATCTCCATAGTGGAAGGATTATATAATAAAGTAACTGAGAAGTAAAGGTTTGTACAAGGTGACTGCAATAAAATAAATAGTTACATTTAAAAAGGTTAAAATTTTGAAATTATTAAATATATGTGATGAAGATCTTGAACTAATAAGCAAATCATTTTCTCTAAATCTCAAATTTCACATTCATAAAATTTAGACTCTTAATGAAGCATGGACAAAACTTATTTTTTTAAGGAATATAGATCCCATCAATTTGAATAATGCTCTCATTAGCTTGAATCATTAAGACTTTAATACTATTGAGGATTTCATAACTCAATTAACATTACTCAAGGTTCAATTGACATAATGTAAAAATAAAGAATAAATATGGCCAACTTGTAATGGTGGTCCTCTCTAAGTTGGGAGAATAATATTAAGTGTGTGTCTCCAACTTCTATAGTGATATGGAATATTGGGGTGATAAGTACATACTTCCCAACTTTGATGTTTTTTTCTAGAAATTTTCACATCGGCAAAAAAAAAATCATACATATGGGTAAAATATCTCCTCAAATATTCAAAACTCAAGCTCTTATATCACACTAATAAGTTTCAAGGTGGACTAAGACACCATCTAAGGATGGGCTATCTAAAGACATTAAGTCATATTCCTCTTCCTCATGAAATTGAATAAGAAGGATCTCAAGACATACATATATTGATTTGCTTAGTTAATGAAGAATTTATATTATTAAGAAATATAGATATTAAAAAAAGGCAATAATGGAAGTTTCACTAAATAAGAATAACATCAATTGGGACAAAGAGCAAACTTCTCCCCCCATCTTCTTTGGGTAAAAAATTTCTAATTACTTTTATTACAAAAAAAATCTAGATCTAACTTTTCCCTCTCTACTTTTGCCAAAGCTCATGCATCACGAAAATGGATTATTGACTTAGGTGGCCCAAATATTCATATGCCAATTCAAAATCCTCCTTTTATACTCTTAATCATTATAATACACACCATATGTATATTGGTGATCAAATTTCCTTAGATGTTTTGGGGATTGGCAATGTTGAGATAGATAAAGACCAATTTTATAAGGTTTTATATGTTCCTAAACTTTCACATAACCTTATATCCATTTATTAGATTAAACATTTAGGAAATGGAAAAAATATTTAATTTTCACCATACAGTGTATTCATCAAATATTTTATAGATCATTAAGTCATAGTAGCTAGAAACTTTTGTGATTCATTATGGTTTTACAAGTTTGAAAACTTTTGGACTTCAAAAAATTATTTGGCCAAGAATGGAAAGACTTGTGTGCCCATTTTTTTTGCCTTCTTTACTAAAACTCATAAAAACACATCAGATGTTGAGTTTTAGGAGGGATACCTTGATACTCCTTCACTAGTCGAGCCAACAACTTTAGAACCTCTTGATATACATAGGATAAAATTTCATGGAGCTCATGTTGAATTCATTTCTCACATTTCTCAGCATCCAAAATCCTAGATAGTTCGTGAATTAAAGTGTATCTCATAAGGGCATGCCTCAAAATCACATCATTATTGAGTTGATGATCCACCTCTACATAAATTTAATTGACACAAATGGGCTCACATACTCTAGTTTTTTTCAACAAGACATTTTCATGATGTTATGGGAGTTTTCTCTCTATCCTTCACTAATTTGGGGTTTCTAAAATTCACATCTCTATTCAAAATTAATAAATAAGATCTCAAGTGGGGATTTTCTAGTGATTATTCCTTCCTTTCCCTTCCCAAAGTTCATTTAAGGGGGGATTATAGTGACTCAATAATTATTCATCTTTTTATGATTATTAAGATTCTATTTTTGAATTGTAAATACCTAATTTGCACATCTCTAAATATAGATTTTTGCATGAAATTTTAATATTATTATATATTTTTTCTTTTTTCAAATCCAATTATCTTTTGCCTTTTATATAAATGCATGTGAGTTTTTCAATTAGTTGGTAATGTAGAAAAAATAATATTTTTAATGTATTAGAACTTTGCCAATATTGAGTTCAATATTATATAAAATACCATAAATATGTAGCTTTGTTATCTACCATAAGTAATATATTTTTCATGTATGTATGTCTAATTATGTGTATTCTACCTAGTTCATAGTGATATTAGTTACTATTATTCCAAGATTTTAGCACACATAAATAAAGTATTACTTAAAAAATAAAATTTAATATAAATTAGTGGGTTATGAAGGGTGTACAAGAAGATCAAAGCACATATGTGAAGCTTAATTTATCCACATGATTTATCTCCATTACTATTTTAATAACCATAAAAAAAAACATACATCATAGAGATGAAATCCAATGAATTGAATATTTTAGATTTTTCCTTGTACAACTCATTATCCTTGCTAAAAACACATACATTCATATAACATATAATATATCACCCATAAAACTACATGAATCTATGAATAAAACATTTTTTTGTTCTCTTCTAAGACAATAAAAAATATGGTTATAACTACAAGCAAGAATACATAAAATTTGGCATCATCTAGCATCCAAGGCAGACAAAAAGGTTTTAAATAGCAAAAATAATCCATTAAAAAGATATCAAGAATACAAACAACAAAAAACACTATTCAACAATAATTTAGGGTACCAAGGACATCTAAAAAAAATACAGTAGGCTAAATGCAAATTATTTGAAAAAATTCATGCATAGTATCAAGCCTAAAACTACAATAAAAAATAATATCTTTAGTTCTTTGGTGAAGAAGACAATGAGGAAGTTGTAATCATTCTTACACTAAGGATAATGAAGGGAAACTAATAGTAAATTAGAAGGAGATTGCTTGTAAGAAGGGTAACACCCATTGGAAGACATAATCAATACTATGTTTGATGTATATATTCTCTTCAATTAGATCAAAATTTTGTTGCCAATATTCAATTTTTTGCATAATACTAGAAGATGGCGAGGGCACGAGAGCAATAGTAGTGGGAGAAAAATCCTCCTTAAGGTAAAGGTAAGGGCAAGATGAATGGCTAAAAATAAAACAAAAGGGATATTTGGTAGGAGATATAGGATTCCCATGATGAATATTTTGGTGAGGAATTTCTAGTTTATGGTAGGGAATAGTCTAGGGTTTTTGATGAGTATTAGGTCACACTAGGGGATGATAGTTGAACACAAAATTTACCCAGCTATTCCAAAGGAAAAGAAATGGTGAATGAGTTCCCTCTAGTCCAATATTTTGACACTCTTTCTTGAGGAAAGGATGAGGCATCAGGAATGTGCATGGTGTATTTTGTAAATATTGACTCCTAGGAGAATATTTAGGTATTGAAGAGTAGAGGTTTGATTGGAAAGTTTATTAGGATATGGCCAGCTATTGGAGAAGTGGAAAATTGGATGAAGGAAAATTGGGGTCAGGGATGCTCCATTTGGTTCTTTCTCAAAGGTTTCTTTGTTGTCATTTGCTTGTTAAATAGGAAAATGTGGATATTATCAAAGGGGGGGCCTTGGCTCTTAGACAAAGTAGAGCTTTGGTTATAAAATTAGAGCCCTAATTTTAACCATTTAGTGGCCAAAAAATGAATATTCCCCATTTGGAGCAGATTGTATAGATTTCTAGTGGAATATTAGAGTGAGAGCTATCTCATACATATTGGATCTTTGTTGGGAGAGTTCATCAAAAATGATCCTAAATCTATTGAGGGAATGTTGGCATCCTATGCACAAATCTATGTAGTTCTTGACTTGGAAGATGAAATTATGGAATCCATTGATATTAAAACCAAGGAGGGAATTTGGGAACATAAAATAGATGTAGATAAGGTCCCTTTCAAGGGTTACAAGTTCAAAGAAGTTGGGCATTTTTGATAAAAATGCCCAGGGGTAAATGGAAGTAAGGCTCAAAGGGTAACTTGGAAATCTATACCAATGGCACATTCAAAATATTTTATTCATAAGAATGGATGGTTTCCCCCTCTTGAGCCAAAGGTGGTTATTTCCTAAGAAGGGTTCATTATTAACATTGAACTAATTAAGATGCTCAAAGGAAGGCTAAAAAGTGGAGAATAATTAGCCCTCAACATGATGCTAAAATAATGTGACTTTATCTTTGAGGTGGCTAAGAATATGGAATCCATAATTATAATGGACAAAGGGTTGGAGATAAGATTAAAAGACATAGAGGCCTAGGAAAGGGTAAGCCCCAAACAAGTATGATCAAGCAAGGTGGGAGATATGTAATTATCTTCTTTACTAGGGGGCCTTGAGGAAGAGGAAGATGAGGAGTTATATTTGATTGAGTTTCTCTCTCTTGCACAAACTAACTAGAATTTCCCAAGTAGTTTGTGGGGCCTTAAGTAAGAGAGGGTGAAAATTTATTAAAGAGTGTATGGATGTAGAATTTGTGGCAAGCAAGCATAAATCCATTACAATTTTTTATCAATCAATAAATTAGGGAATATAAATCCCCAATGAGTAGAAATGAAAATTTTATGTTATAATATTAGGGGCCTCAACACCCCTAACAAAAAGTGCCTTGTTAGATGTAGGATTCATCTTTTGATGTTTTTATCATTCAAGAAACCAATCTCAATAACATAGAAGGTTATCCCTTGATGATTCATAGTTAGAATAAGTGGAGGGAGTGATTTGTTGACTCCTTTGGGGCTTTCATGGGTTTGAAGATCATTTAGGCTCTAACCAAGGCAAGGGTCAAGGCTATTAGATTTGGGTATGGTTTTAGTTGTATAAGTTAATGATCTATGCCTATGACATTTATTTATATCTATTTAATGTGTATGGGTTGAATTCAATGGTTGGGAAAGCTCAGGTCTAGGAAGATATCCATCAATATTTGGTCCTTTTATTAGGATAGTAATGTGTTTTAGGGGGTGATTTTAATGCTAGACTATCTATCAGGGATAAATGGGGAGCAATCAAAAAATAGTCTCATTCATAGAAAGGCTTCCTGAACTTCATCAAGTCCACTAGTTTAATGGACATATCCCCAAGAAGTGGTTGATTCTCTTGAACAAATATATGTTTAGTTTTTAGCAACATTTTTGAAAGGTCAAACTATTTCTTGGTGTTTTCAAATTATTTGAAAGAGGATTGGGAAATTAATAATAACATTTTTCCAGTTTTTGGTTCTAACCATACCCAAATCAAAATTTAATTTTTTAAATTAGTGTTCATCCCAAATACCCTTTTAAGTTTGAATTGATGTGGCTTAGGGATCCTTCCTTTTTTTATCTCATAAAGAGTTGGTGGTTTGAATCCAGGTGGGGAAGGCACAAAATCTTTCATTTTTAGTAAGAAGCTTTATTATATTAAGACTTGTCTCAAAACCTAGAACAATGATATTTTCAAAAACATCTTCAAATAAATTCTAAGGGTAGAGGTAAACCTTGACACCCTAAATAAATTGGTCTTAAGTGCTTGCACAGATGCAAACCTTTATGTGTAAGAAAGTGATCTTCTAGCTGAATTGGTAGAATCATATGCTAGGGAAGAAGTATTTTGGAAATAAAATTCTCAAGAGTCCTGGCTAAGGATGGGGATGAGAACATAAAAAAACTTCATACTTCTACATGGGTGAGATGAAATGATCTAAAAATTAGAATTTTTGATTGAAAAATATCTCAAGAACATGAAAATAACACAGTAACAATGATTTCTCTGAGAAGAGATGTTTTATTACTCAAGATTGCAAATACAACATATGCTTATCTCTGGGAAGATATGTCTCTTTTCCATTTTAGGTTACATATTCATTTATACACATTTTTAATGTAGGAGGAGGATGTGGAAGGACACAAATCTCAAGGGAGATTAAGTGGTTTGACTTCCATGATTTATAACAATACAAAATTTGAAGAATTACTATTTTTAGAAACTTACTATTTTTAGGCTACAATACTAAAATTGAAATTTATGGAACTTTCATTGGGTTTTAGAGGGTTAAAACCCAATAATAAGAGCTAATGCCATCTCACCATGTTCTCCTCATTCTTATCTTTCCAATGGTTCAAATGGGGAGTCTATCAGAGCTATGGTGCAAAAGTTATGGCTCCCAAAAGTTCCATCATCAATTGGGGTCGAACCGTCACCCGAATTATTGCCCAAATCATGAAATGTCAATCAAATCTCTTGAATAATTTCAAGATATGGAAGAAACATAGATGGGTAATTTATAATTCAGGAAAAACATTTTACATGTGTCAAGGACCTTCTTGTCAATGTTGAGGTAGTTGATTTGTAGGCACAATCTAGAAGCCTCAGGCATATTCCATTGGTGGTAATGAAAATATAGAACAACATGATGATGGAACCCACCTAAAAATATGAATTTATAAGGGTATTATTATTTATGGGTAAAGAAAAATATTTTATGATTCCTAGTTACTTTATTCCAAACCTTTGGGAACTTGTGGGAGATGAGGTTGTGGAATTGGTGGAAAAATTCTAGAAGAAACAAAAAATTGGGCCAAAAATTAATTACACCTATATCACCTTGATCCCTAAGGGTGATATTTTGGTCTCCTTTTGGTATTATAGACCTATTTAACTCTAAAACCTGGTTTAAAAAATCATTTCCAAGGCCATATAGTTTATACTAAAGTCTCTTCTTAATGATCTGATATCTAATGAGCAAGGTTTATATTTTGAGAAAAAACATTCATGATGATGTCATTATCACCCATGAGATTATTCACTCTTTAGTGGTAGTTCCCAAAAATGGGATGATCCTTAAATTGGACATTAGTAAAACTTATGATAGGGTCAATTGGTGGTTTTTTATTAATACCTTAGAAAGATTTGGCTTTTCTAAGGAATGGTGTAGTTGGATCGTTAGCTGCATCTCGAGGACAAGATTTTATGTTTTAGATAATGAGGAACTATTAGGATTATTTAATGCCTCCAAAGGTCTTAGACAAAGGGACTCCATCTCTCATTTCCTCTCCATATTAATGGTAGAGGCTCTAGAAAGGGTGATTTTAGGAGTAACAATGGATGGGGAGATATGAGGTATAAAGGCCATGGTTGGTTTGGAGAGCTTCACTCGTTAATAGTTTGTTGATGATATGGTGTTGTTTGAAATCAAGTCTATTGGGGAAGTTAAAAATTTCAAGTATATTTTGGTGGATTATGAGAAAGCATCGTGGTAGCATCTCAACTCATCTAAATCTTTATTTTTTCATTAACACCCCACTTCAGGCACAATTGGATATCTATAGGATCTTGAATTTCAAAATTGGTAAGTTGTTAGTAAAGTATTTTGGCATTCCCACATTCAAAGGAGTAGGAAGAGCTTCATTATGGGATAAATTGATTAAGGCCTTTCACTCAATATTGTTGGAGTGGATCTCCTTAGATGGTATAATTACCCTCATAAATTTATTGTTGAGTGCTCTATTAATCTATACTTTATTGGTGTTTTAACTATTGATCAAAGTCCTAAAGGAGTTCAATACAATCATGAATATTTTTTTGTGGCAAGGAATGCATGATAAAATTAAAATCCCCCTCATCAAATAAGACAAGGTGTACTTACCTTAGGTAGAGGGAGCATTGGTATCAAAATATTAGCCACCCAAAACCTAGCCCTACGAGCGAAATTAGTGTAAGGCATCATCACTTAGACTCAGATAGTTCAGAACAAGCTACTTTAGCATAAATAATTCAGTTATTTTTACCCTTTAAACATTCTTAAGGTGGGATATCTACCCAAGGGATACCAATTTTGTAAATTAATCTTTAAATGTCAGTTCATTATCAAAGAACACATCTCATGGGTGATTAATGATGGGCATATGAAAAATTTATAGGTTGATTCTTGGAATGGCCATAAGCCTTTATAGGAGACTCAATATTTGAGTGAGGTTGAAGATATTCTGATAATATTGTGGGGAGATAAGGTGAGAAATTATATTAAACCATGAGTGGATGTAGGACTACAATGCTAGAAATGGAAAGAGGTTGATAATGCACTAATCCCAGATAATTAGAAATTCTTACTGGTAAACATCTTAATAAAATGAAAGGTCTTCATAACCTCAAATAATAATATGGTTCAATGGGTTAGGGCCAAGACTTGGATATATGTAGTCAACCTTGGGTATAAAATGGCTGAGTGGGTTGAATCCTCTTTTAGGTGGACTAAACCCCTCTATTGGAATAAGGTTAATCTCTCCAAAGCTGGGGCTTTTTGGTGGCTTGCATTTCAAGGGAACATTTTAACACAAGATCACCTAAAAAGAATATGAATTTCTAGACCTTTAGTATGTGTAATGTGTCAAGTGGATGAATAAGATGTTAATCATCTTTTTATTTTCTAATTTCAAGAAGGCCTTCATCTCTTGGACAATTTGATCGATAAAATACACTTTCTCTAGTTTCTTGAAGGTGTTTTTGATGATATTTGTTTGGACTATATGGAAAGAATGGAACATATGAATCTTCAAAGATATTTCTAGTCCCTTTGAAGAGGTAATCAAAAAATATGAAATGGTTATGTTTGAGGTAGGCTCCACTCATGATTGAATATACAGGGGTTTCATCTCAGATTGGGACTCTCATATTATTTATTCTTGGAATTGGATAAAATTAACTCTTATTAATGGGTTTGTCATGTTATCATAGTTTGTTAAGAGAGAAGGATGATGAATTAGGTGTCACCCCCTCTGAGGATGTTCAAGCTAAATTTTGATGGCACCACTCAAGGAAAACTAGGGGCATCAAGGGTAAGTTATGTCATATAATATTGTCCAAGATAATTTATTATAGTTGCCTCTAAGAGGTTGATGGATTGGAAAAATAATTAAGTAGAGTCCCAAGCCCTGGTTTCAGTACTCAAGATCATGATCTAGTATGGGATAGATAGAATTATCATTGAGGGTGACTTGATGGTCATAATTTAGGCTCTAATAAATGGGAAGGTTAACTCTTAGAATGTGGAAAATATTATTAGTCATGCTTAGGATGTCCTAGCATTGTTAAATGATTAGGAGGCCAATCACTGCTTTCATGAAACAAATAAGGTGGTGGATGATCTAGTTAATAAAGTAATATTTCAACTTGAATACTTAATTTTTGATAATTATTGGGAGGTATGGGATTTGAATGCCATTTCATTATTAGTCTACACTTGGGAGTATTTGGGTTTGACGGTGTTAATGGTTAGTGGCCGTTGAAGCATATAATTTTTTTTCCCACACCATTTGGAAGCATCCCACACCTTCATCTTGATCTAGTGTGATGGTCGATGGGATTTATTCCCAAGGGAAACATTTCACTCAACACTTGATTGGAGAGGCTATTTCAAGGGTGAGAAGGTGGCAGTGTAAACAATGGAGCACATGTTTCAGGTGGCCCTTAGTGAGCCTCTCCTTTGTGTCTTAGTGAGCAAATGTGAGATGGCCTTTGAGGGCAAAGTCTTGGATTCTATGTTGAAGGGTGTTTTCATCATCTAGGTAGGAAATTTCTTATGTGATATTAAGGAAATAATTGGACTATTTTTTTTGGAAACTAACGGTAGGGTTAAGGTCAATTCCCTGGTGGCATTGACTTTTGCCAAGAATTTTATTTTGGCATTTATTGATAAGGAGATAAGTATGGTGGTGGTAACTAGGCTTATCCACATGGGATTTTGAGTGGGGTTAAAAGTGGTCATGGAGGAATTTTAATTGGATGAAAATGTCTCTCTGATCTTCTTTGAGTAGGCAAGCCATGGGGTTGTTTCATTGAGGTCTTTTAAGGACTTGGAATACATATTTATAAATATATTGGATAATTTGTAAGGTTTAAAAAATTGACTTCAAAACCCTGGTCCCTCTAGCAATCAGGTGTCCTTGTTGGATTTGGAGGATCTTCACACCCTAATAGAATTAGTCATGGCAGTTTTGCAAGGTAGAAATTCCCCTGGGTTGACATTGGTGGCAAAAAAATTAGTGAGGATTTTTGGATTTCACACTCCCTTCCCTTAGTTGGCTCTAGTGATCTTGGGGGAAGGTCCTTTCACTAGATGGTAGGAGGCTTCGGCCCCCATGCGAGCTCATTTATAAATTATTAGAGAAACACTAGGTTTTGGGGAATTTTAAGCATGAAACATGAAGGTAGGCCATGTAGGAGGGAAAAATGAATGGCACTACTAGGGTTTGATGTGGCTAAAAAGGTGATGACTGGTGGTGATAAACATGTAAATCTCTCTATCTGTGTGGATGCTATAATGACTAGTGGTCAATCCTCAAGTGGATATAAGGGAATGGTGGTGACATGCTAGTAGTTGGGGACACCACGTAGGATAGGTAGTTTTGAATGGCTATGGTGGTTATTTTTAGGCAACAAGGTGGTTGGTTTTGGATGAGTTTTTTTAGTCATGTTTAATTAGCAGTGGTTTTTTATTTGGTTATTTTTGGTTTCATTATTGTCCTACCCTTTAGGATGTCATTTGGGATTTTTTAGTCTTTTTTTTAATCCCCGTATTGTTATGAGTTTTGTAATCCTCATTTTTCATTAATAAAATAGGTGAGGGATCCTCTAATCCTCTTTAGTTTTTTTACAAGCTAAAAAAATATTTCAAATATTAGGCATATGTTAACAATAGGCTAGCTCATGGAAACATTATTAAGTTGGCGTTACACATTGTGGGTTGTGGTGGGTCTAGTATTTTTACTACCACACAATATAATATTCAATAAGATTACCACACCCCTCAGGGCATCCATGGTTTTCAGGTAGAATAACATTTCGACGATCACAATTATCATTTTTAAATACTTTTGTATATAATTTTTATTCTAAAATATTCCATTATTTTTTATTTATTAACACAAATATTAGGTGTTGATAATAAGGAGGATGAGAGGGAGGAGTTAATTGAGACATGTTAGACATCTTTCATCTATTACTATGACCTAATGTAGCAGTATAATCTACAATTTTTAAATTTGAATTAAATTGTTTCAATTAATTCTAATATTTTTTTAGGGTTTTGATTAAAAAACCTTCTAATTATATGGACTTAAGAGAGAATGAAACTAGGAAATTCAAGGTCTTTCCTCTACTACTAGGGAGCTAACATATAGGTCTGATTTTTAAATTGAAGTATTTCAATTAATTATAATATTAGTTTCTTTTCTAGGTTTTGATAAATAGAGTCACTACTTATATGTACCCACAAGAGGATGCATTTACATGTGTCGACATCCTTTTTTTTGTTTTGAGGGATCCATGGAAAAGGTATAACATTTTTATTTTCATTTAAATTGAAGTATTTCATTTACTTTTTTCCCCTAATATTTACTTTTATTTCAAGTCCAAGTCATTTTTACCTCATTATCACCTTACATCAAGAAATGTGACATGTGCATAATCGTCATGTCTTTGTTAGAATGGTATAATTTATGGTTCATGACTAATAAGAGGAAATCCCCATCTAGCATTAATGAAAATTTTCTTAGATTGAAGGCGGATGACATAGTGTCCTTGCCACATTTTGATGATGATCATCCACCTTGTCTGACACATGAAGAGTAAAAATAACTGAGTGTTTGGATCTCTAAAAGTGAGATTGTACGTAAATGAAAATATAAAAATATAACATGATGCTCAAGGAAAGTATTTAAATATATGTTATTTAATTTTTTCAGTTTATACAATTTAAGTTTTTCAATTTATATCTCATAATTTTTTCACTTTCTAGTATTTAAGATTTTTAATTTTATGATTTAATATTTTAGTTTATAGTTTTTTAGTTTTTCAATTTATTTACATTATTTTGACTTTCATTTTTTTTCTTATAAGTATTTAAAACAATAAATAAATGTTCAAACAAAATAATATTTTGTGAATATTTCCAAATGAGCATAGATAATGGCTCACTAAAGCAATTAGAATGAATTCAACAACATCTATGATAACACAAAAATAATTACAAAACATGCAACAATTGCACTTAATAGGATTAGGAGACATATGAGGGCAAGGTCACATCATTTTTTTTATTTTTTATTTATAGACTTATAATAATTTTTCAAATATGTAATTTGTAGGTTGCATACTAGAGACATACAGATGCAGAAAGGGGAATGCTTGGACCTCCTAGCATAAACACCTTGGTTAAAAATGTGTAATGATTGGATCAAATGCGATATAAAATAGGTTATAGGGTAGTTATCAAATTTAATGAGATGTAAAAAATTGCTCATTCTTTATATTTAACTAATAATATATTTTTAATTTATTACAATTAATGGGAGGATCAAGACTAACCAAGATAAGGCCCAAGAAGTAAGAGTGAGTTAGGGTATCTCAGTGACTCATTAATTGGGGTGAATGAGTGTAAATGAGGTTGAAAACCTCTTTTTAAGTTTTTCATAAGTTGTTTTACATAGGAAAAAATGAGTATGAGTTATTTTATAAAAAAAATATTACGTCTTGTTTTATGATATACAATTTATTGTAGTAACAATGTGATGATTGCAAGGCCACAAAGATAATAAAATGAAAAAAATGAAAACTTTGGGATGGGATGCATAAGCATTCAAATATTGGGTCCATTATAGTGACAATGTGATAATATAAAATATATTGTTTGACTAGTTGAGAAGAATTAATTGGATCTACTAAATTATATAATATGTAGTTGTAATTGACTCTGTAAATTATATCCTTAAACACTTATATGACAATTACATTATGTCTAATTTCCAGGCGGGGAGACCATCTATCCTATTTGAGGGTCTTGATATATATGAGGATGATAAGGATGATCCTAAGTATGATGATTACATTGTTGATGATATTTAGCTAAATGATGCCTTGTTATACACATTTGACCCTAATGATTTGATCGAAGATGAGGAAGATGACTAGGATTTAGGATAGATTTTTATTTTTTTTATTTGGAAGAGAGATTATATTAATTTCAATCCCTCCAACATCAAACATTTTTTTATATATCATTTTACATTTTTTTAATTTATTTTTAATTATCGACGATGTTTTATATACCTGTATCTATTTTTTTTGATACAATTTAAAAATGTTTAAATGCACAATATAAATACTTTTATAGATATAAATACACAATATATATATATATATATATATATATATATATATATATATGTATATATATATATATATATATGTATATGTATATATATATATATATATATGTATATATATATATATGTATATATATATATATATATATATATGTATAATTAGATAGTTGAAACCTTTTACAGGAATTTAAATGCTCATGTGCAAAGTAGGTCCTCTTGATTTATGATTATTACCATAAATACACAAAGAAATAAATGTCATTAGGGTAATCGATACTCATGGGGGTTATCTCCACATGACTTAAACATAGACAACTAAAAAACCCACAAAAAATCATAATAAATGCAAAAATCATAATAAAATCATAGACAACATTGAAGGAGACATATGAGGATTAGGAGACATATTAGGGTAATTGAATTATATTTGTTTATGGATACTATGATTTAAACATAAACAAAAACAATTCAATGTTTTAAACATTAAAGTTTGAGGCCTTAACAAAGAAGATGTCCCTTCAATAACAACTAAGAACTTCATAGTAAATTAGAAATTGAGAATGTACCAATAGAGGAAGCATGGTATCTATTGAATAAATCCATAACTATTAAATTCCACAACCTACATGATAAGCTAGTTTTTTTCAACTTGAAAAGGAATATATTTAGTTTTGATCCAAAGGTATATTTAGATGAGGACATAACTAGGCAGTAGAATGTATAATTTAAATGCGAAATGTTCAAATTGGTTGAAGCCAAAAAGCAAGGTAAATGGGTCATTATGAGAATTGGTAAAGTTGTAATACATGAGAATCCACACTTTTTGAGGAACAAGCCATGGCTTGCTAAATTATTATGGTGCCATATTGTTGATATTTTCTCCACATATTTATTTAAATTTCCTAATGAGATTTTGAAAGTTATCTTTTCTTCTCTTGAAGTTCTTCAAGTGTTGTTATCTAGGGTAAAGACTCAATCTTCACAAAAACTCATGAAACAAGAACATGCCTCTACCAATTTTTTTTGGATTCACATGGTTATCTAAGTATATAACAATTATTTTTCATGACTCTAGAGGATTGAGTGGTATTTATTGCCTTGTGTGAGACCCTTTAAAGTAAGAAACATGTGTAGAGGAATCTAAATACCATGCTAGAAATATGTGGATATCAATTGATAGAGGACCTTCAAATTCAAAACTTTTTATTACAATTTTTTATTCCACACAATTTACTCACCATATGTTATGGAAAGGGATGGTGAATCACCATAAATTAATTTTTACCCTAAGGTATCTAAGCTCTTAGAAATGAGATATGTTATCTTCCTACTAGACTTCAATGCTTGTACATGTAACCTAAAATGTTCACTTTGATTCTAGTTCAGATCCATTAAGGTTACAAGAGATGGGAGAAGATATGGACATTTACAGATGGTTAAGTAGCCAATCCATTACACCTCATGGGAGACATTTTATCAGACTTAGTGAATCTCATGACTTATTAGTGCTAAATGGACTATATTGCTTCCAATATTGAAGTGACTTTACTGATTATCCCTATATTTTAAATATTTTTAATACTTTCATATTCTATATAGAAATCAATATCGACTTTTGGAATAATCGTGCAAGTTTTCCCCTTAATGTTTTGGATCACTACCGTGATCCTTCATCAGGAGATAAGAAATTGAATGTGGAATAAGAAAATAACTTCCTAAATAGCCATAGGGAGCAAGAAATAACCACTGATATAAACTCAAAAATAAATTTCTTTCTTTGGCTAATGGCAAGTACAAAAATATTTTTCTATTATTACAATTTTGGTAATTTCTATAATTATATTTGGCAACTTTATTGTTTTCAATAGTTAGTTCCTACTCCCTATGGATATTTAGGAAGGTCTTATGATGTTCCACATTCAATTTCTTATCTCCTGATGAAGGATCATGACAATGATCTTAAACATTGAGGGGAAAAAATTATATAGTTATTCTAAAAGCCGATATTGATATCCTTATATTAGCGGAGCTAGTGTTGTAGACTATGTTTTAACCAATAAATATTTGTGGCCATTAATCTCTCATTTTTGAGTGAACACTCTTCCCCCATCTTGTATACCATGCACCAATTTCATCCAAAATTGTACTCCAAACCTTAGATATCCAACTATTCCCTCTCATATCCACCACTTTCTAACTCATATTTACTTTAAACATACTTTTGGTGATTCTTATAGAGAAAATTTGAATAATTATTTTTTTATCGATAAAAATGTTTGGGTATCCCTCACCCTTTCATTAAAATCATAAAAATATTTAAAAAAACCTAAAAATAGTATCATATAATAAATCTAAGTTACCCTAATGATAACACCCAACCAAAATTTGAAGCTTCTAAAAAGCTTTTTAGAAATAAAAGCCACCATAAGGGTAAAATCATACAAAAACCTAGATGAATTTGGGATATCTACCAGAGGCTAAACCCAAAGACTATTAAAGTAGAAAAATGACATTTTAACAATCATGATTAACTTTTACATCCAAAAATTGCTTATGTAACCAAACAAAACACTTTCTTCCAAAGAAAAAATTTAACCAAATTAGGGCATAAAATAAATCTATATTATTCAAATAGACGTTTGTGGGAAGATTAAAAACTTAAATAACCACCAAATATCCAAAAAATAGATAAATCCATAAACATGAGAAAGGCTTCCACCAAACAAAATCTCAAGCTCGCTTCTTTTGAAACCTAAGATTTTTCTTGCAACATGGGTTTCCCTAAAAAAATTACAATTTATTACAATAAAAACAACATCAACAACAACAACAACAACAACAACAACAAAAACAACAACAAAAATCCATACAATAATGAGCAAAAATAAACATAAGATCTAATTCAAGCCACAAAGACAAAAACATTCCCACATTAATAAGGGTCATTTGGGTCCTCTTTTCTCTTACCACTTCCAACATAATATCCCTTGTTAACCTCCTTCCTCCCATCATTCCCTCTTAAAACAACAACAACAACAATAATAAAATCCATGAAAGAATGAGCAAAAAGAAACATAAGATCCAATTCAAACCACAAAGACAAAAATTTTCCCCCATCAATGAGAGTTTTATGGCTCCTCCTTTCTCTTCCCACTTTCAACATCATATCCATCCCTAGCCTCCTTCCTCCAATAATTCACTCTTAAACTTGAAAAATATTTCACCATATTTTAATTCAAACCTACCATTAATCTCATCTCAAAGACTCCTTGTAATTGTTGCCCCCAAATTCTTATCATTTCCATCCTTTCTTGCTCTAACCCCCAACATTGAGGAACATATGCTTACAAAATTTGCATGTGTGTGTGTATTTCTCACAAATCTTTTTGAAATATCTTGCCTCATAAATGCCTTCAGGATCAAAACTGGGCACTTCATCCTGTCAATGAAATCTATCCTTACGGTTTCACAAATGGCAAAACATCTTTATACCCATCAATCACTTGAATTAAAGTCATATTAAGAAAGACACGAGATCTCAAAATAAAAGCAAATAACAAAGGTGAACAAAACTTAGTTAGAAATAAAAGTCACCACAAGGGCAAAAATCATACAAAAACTCAGATGAATTTGAGATATCTACCAGAGGCTAAACCTAAAGCTTCTAAAAATAGAAAAATGACATTTTAACAATCATGATTAACTTTTACATCCAAAAATTGCTTAAGTAAACAAACAAAACACTTTCTTCCAAAGAAAAAATTTAACAAAATTAGGGCATAAACTAAATGCAAATTCTTCAAATAGACGTTTGTGGGAAGATTAACAACTTCAACAACCACCAAAGATCCAAAAAATAGATAAAACCATAAACATGAGAAAGGTTTCCACCAAACAAAATATCAAGCCCACTTCTTTTGAAACCTAAGATTCTTCTTGAAAAATGGGTTTCCTTTAAGAAAATTACAATTTATTACAACAACAACAACAACAACAATCCATACAATAATGAGCAAAAATAAACATAAGATCTAATTCAAGCCACAAAGACAAAAACACTTCCAAATTAATAAGGGTCATTTGGGTCCTCTTTTCTCTTACCACTTCCAAAATCATATCTCCTGTTAACCTCCTTCCTCCCATCATTCCCTCTTAAAACAACAACAACAATAATAAAATCCATGAAAGAATGAGCAAAAAGAAACATAAGATCCAATTCAAACCACAAAGACAAAAAGTTTACCCCATCAATGAGAGTTTTGTGGCTCCTCCTTTCTCTTCCAACTTAAAACATCATATCCATCCCTAACCTCCTTCCTCCTATAATTCACTCTTAAACTTGCAAAATATGTCACCATATTTTAATTCAAACCTACCATTAATCACATCTCAAAGACTCCTTGTAACTGTTGCCCCCAAATCCTTATCATTGCCATCCTTTCTTTCTCTAACCCCCAACATTTAGGAACATATGATTCCAAAATTTGAATGTGTGTGTTGTGTGTGTGTGTGTTTCTCACAAATCTATTTGTAATATGTTGCCTCATAAATGCCTTCAGGGTCTAAACTAGGCACTTCATCCTGTCAATGAAATCTATCCTACCAATTTCACAAATGGCAAAACATCTCTATACCCATCAATCACTTGAATTAAAGGAATACTACCAAAGACCTCAGATCTCAACACAAAAGAAAATAACAAAGGATAACCAAACTTAGTTGGAAATAAAAGTCACCACAAGGGTAAAAATCATACAAAAACCTAGATGAATTTGGGATATCTAGTAAAGGCTAAACCCAAAGCTTCTAAAAATAGAAAAATGACATTTTAACAATCATGATTAACTTTTGCATCCAAAAATTGATTAAGTAACCAAACAAAACACTTTCTTCCAAAGAAAAAATTTAACCAAATTAGGGCATAAACTAAATCTAGATTCTTCAAATAGACGTTTGTGGGAAGATTAACAACTTCAACACCTACCAAAGATCCAAAAAATAGATAAAGCCATAAACATGAGAAACTTTTCCACTAAATAAAATATCAATCCCACTTATTTTGAAACCTAATATCCTTCTTGAAACATGGGTTTCCTTAAAAAAAATTACAATTTATTACAACAACAAAAATCCATACATTAATGAGCAAAAAAAACATAAGATCTAATTCAAGCCACAAAGATAAAAACACTCCCACATTAATAAGGGTCATTTGGGTCCTCTTTTTTCTTACCACTTCCAACATCATATCCCTTGTTAAACTCCTTCCTCCCATCATTCCCTCTTAAAAAAATAACAATAATAAAATCCATGAAAGAATGAACAAAAAGAAACATATGATCCAATTGAAACCACAAAGATAAAAGTTTCCCCCATCAATGAGAGTTTTGTGGCTCCTCCTTTCTCTTCCCACTTACAACATCATATCCATCCCTAGCCTCCTTCCTCCCATAATTCACTCTTAAAATTGCAAAATATTTCACCATATTTTAATTCAAACCTACCATTAATCACATCTCAAAGACTCCTTGTAACTACTACCCCCAAATCCTTATCATTACCATCCTTTCTTGCTCTAACCCAAAACATTGGTGAACAAATTCTTCCAAATTTTTCATGTGTGTGTGTGTGTGTTTCTCATAAATATGTTTACAATCTCTTGCCTCATAAATGCCTTTAGGATCCAAACTAGGCACTTCATCTTGTCAATGAAATCTATCCTACTAGTTTCATAAATGGTAAAACATCTCTATACCCATTAATCACTTGAATTAAAGGCATACTAACAAAGACCATAGATCTCAACATAAAAGCAAATAAAAAAGGAGAACCAAACTTATTTGGAAAATTTAAAGGGCCAAAACTCATTGGCATAATTTTCACAACATTGAGAAGAAATCAAAACGCAATAGATCTTAGAGCTACACAATTTTCAAAAGCAAGTTAGTTTATATATATACCATTTAATGGAGGCAATACTACAAATGCATTTATTACATCCTCCATAATTAAAATAATATAAAAAATATTTTCCCTTTGACCATCATCATAGTTGAAACCCACATACAATTCTCTTAGGTCACACAAATTTTCAGGATCACCCTCCTCCATCAGATCCATATGATATACAACAAATAAATATTACCTACAAGTTGGAAAACTACATTCCCAATCACCAGTTGTACTATCTCCTCATCATAGTCCTGCACACTATACTAAAACTCCATCTTCATCTCCATCAAATCCATTGCTACATCTTTGTCCACTTTCTCACTTTGTCACTTCATTTCATAGTTTCCTATCTCCCAATTATACTTACAATTACTAATAATCTATTTTTGTACTTGAAATTTTGAATTTTAACCTCATATATACAAATCATATTCATAACCAAGTTGAAAGAGATGAGTTATTTTTAGAAAAAAATGGAATACAATATTTTAATCTTTCTTTCTTTTTATTCATAATCTCCTTGCCCCTAAGATTACTACTTACTTGGACATTGTCATCACAATGTTTGGTTTGACAATAGTTGTAGATAATCTTATAATATTTTACCACACATTATTTTTTATCTCCCCACATGAAGAAGTTTATTCAAAAAATTTATCGATGCACCTGAAAAAAATAGAGGTTATAGCAAAATAAAAAATTTAAATCAAGAGACACTCAACATGCTCAAGGTCAATGCTAAATTATTTTGAAAAACACTCTTCCAATAAAAGCCTCATGTACCATATTTGATAAAGATAATTGGTCTAATCATGTGTCTTCTCTATACGAAATATTGAACCAAGTCCCAATTTTAGAGGGAAACATATTATAAGGTAAGCATATCTTCACATATTATATGGTGCTGCAAGTTATTTTCCAGCTTAAGACAAGTAAATTCATTGACATATAACACTTAAGATCAAGATTTATTCATCATGTTTCAACTCTTTGAGTAACATATATTGTTGATCTCTTTAATATAGTGGATTCTCATGGACACCCACTTGTATGGACATCTCATACCATTTAACCCATATTTAAATTAAGAAACTAATAGGATCCAAGAAAATTATAGAACCATCATCATTGGTCACACTTTGAGTACAATATTTACCACAATATTGGATAGTTTGATTACCACATTTGTTGAGTCTAAATAAACTTCGAGGAAAAATGCAACTATATTTTAGACAGAATCATCAAATAATAGAATAGATATTGATGCTTAGAGTTGTAATTGAAGAAGAAAGACACATAATCATAAGGTTTATTATGGGGTTTTTATTTTTGGAAGGCATTTGACACTATTCTCAGATAATTTATAATCAAGTGGCTTTGAGATCTATAGAATCTAGAACATTTAATTGTTCTTGTGATGACATTTTATAAGAAGGTGGTTTTTGAAACCAAAATCATACTAATTTTATAAAAGATATCAAAATAATCATTAATGGGTAAGTGCATGGAATTAGGGGCCAAAAGGGGGTCTTAGGTGAACATGTTTTTCTTGAAAAACAAGAAAACTCAACTTATATGGATTGTTTGAGACATCTAAATTCAAAATTTTAAGATGTCATAGGAACATGAATTATAGGATTTCAAGTCTTGTTTTTAAACTACTATTTATTTAATGGTCAAGTACAAATAGGTCAAACATAATTTTTTTTGAAGAGATGGTATAATTTTTTAGAAAAATCAAAGTAGATAGCTTTCCATGGGGCTCATCATTCTTTTAGCATCATTTTTTTTAACCGTTTAGTGGAAAGTTATATAAGATCATCTAGTTTTCAACTTATATTTTTTAAAATTAATTAATGAATGTTTATTTTTTTACTAATTTCATAAGTCAATAGACCCTAAAATATGATTAATAATGTATCACCAACCATGTGCCCCACCTAACTACCTCTAAAATTATCCCAAATTAGATTATCATTTTTTAAATATGTATAGAATTAGGTTTTGTTTGCAACCATATAAAAAATTAGTTTGAATCAATAAATGAAAAGATACATAGAAAAATATGAATATGTATAGTTGTGGCATATAACACTAAAAAATGACATACCTAGAAATAAATATAGATAACAACCTTAAAGTAATAAAAAAATGATTTAGAAAGAGGAGAGTGTAGCTGATGTTGTAGTAATATTTTCAAGAAAACGTTTGATAAAATTCATAGTGTTTAGCATGGCCAAAGTTGTATTTTATTATTTTTAGTAAAAAACATGCATTTGACTATGTGTTTGCAGGTCCATGCCTCAAGTTCAAATCCAAGCCATTCTCAAGGCTTCATATATATGTTTCAAATGTAAAATATCAAAACCACATATGTGGAATTGCCATGTACGTGAAATACTTTGCATGCATTTCAAATGCATGCCAAATTGAGCCATTTAAACCTAAATTTCTTAGTCTAATTTTTTTTTATTGGGGATAAAATTATTGTATTATGGTTTTAAGAGTTTATGATTTATGGTTCAGGATTTAGGTCTTAGGGATTATGGTACAAGGTTTATGTTTTAGGTTATAGAAGGTTAATTATGATAGCAATTAGAGCCAAATTGAGTTCTTTTAATGTATTTGTGACTATATAATATAACTTTGGGCTCAATTATCCCCTACATCATCATAGATTGAGCTAATTAGTCAATTGGGTCAATGAGTGATGTGATTTAGGCTAAATTGAGCCATGTGAACCTAATTCTTACTCTAAAGGATGTTAATTGGGACTAGATCAATTGGTTTAAGGTTTATAATTTAGGGATTAGGGTATAAGGTATGGGGTTTAGGGTTTAGGGTTTAGGGTCCAATCATGAAGGAAATTGAGGACAATTTGAGCTATTTGAATTTATTTATGACCACATAATCTGATTTTGGGCATAATTAATCCCAACATCATCATAAATTGAGCTAATAAGTAATGTGATTTATACTAAATTGAGCCCTATATGAACATACTTATTACTCAAAAGGATGTTAAGTGGGGTTAAATTATTTGGTTTAAGGTTTAGGCTTTACTATTTAGGGTTTAGGGCTTAGGGTATATAAGGTTTAGGTTTTAGGGTATAAGGTCTAATCACAATGGCAATTAGGGACAAATTGAGCTCTTTTAACCTATTTATGACTATGAAATGTGTTTTTGGGCTCAATTAGCCCCCACATCATCACAAATTGAGCCAATTATTCATTGGGGCAATGAGTGATGCAATTAGGCCAAATTGAGACTTGTGAACCTAATTCTTACTCTAAAGGATGTTAATTGAGGATAAATCAATTGGTTTAGGGTTTAGGGTATAATCATGAAAGTAATTGAGGATAATTTGAGTTTTTTGAACTTATTTGTGGCCATAGAATGTGTTTTTGGGTATGATTAGTCCCCTTGTCATCACATATTGAGTGAATTAGTCAATTGAGACAATGGTGTGCTTTGGACCAAATTGAACCATGTGAAGTTAGTCCTTAGTCTAAATGATGATAATTAGGGATCAAATGATTGGTTTAGGGTTTTAAGAGTTTATGATTTAGGGTTTAGGGTTTCTATGGCTTAGGTTTTATGTATTAAGGTTTAAGTTTTAGGGTATAACATTTAGGGTTTATGGCGTAGGGTTTATAATTTAGGGTATAGGGTATATGTTTTAGGGCTTAGGGTATAGGGTCCAAATGAAAAGCTAAATGAGGATAATTTGAGTTTATTGAACCTATTTAAAAGTATATAATGTGTTTTTGGGTTTAATTAACCCCCTTGTCATCACATATTAAGTAAATTAGTTAATTGGGGTAGTTAATGGTGTGATTTAGGCCAAATTTATCCCTTTGAACCTAAGTTTTAGTCTAAATGATGGAAGTTGGGGCTCAAATGATTGGTTTAAGGTTTTAAGAGTTTATGATTTAGGGTTTAGGGTTTATAGGGATTAAGGTTTATGTCATAGTGTTTAAGGTTTAGGGTTTAGGTTTTAGGGTTTAGGGCTTATGCCTTAGGGCTTAAGGTTTATAATTTAGGGTATATAGTTTAGGGTTTAGAGCTTAGGGCTTAAGGTTTAGGGTGTAGGGTTTAAGATCCAAACATGAAGGTAATTGAGGATAATTTGAGTTACTTGAACCTATTTTTGAGCACATAATGTGTTTTTAGGTTCAATAAGCCCCTATGCCATCAAAAATTAAGTGAATCAGTCAATTAGAGTAGTTAGTGATGTGATTTGGGCCAAATTTATCCTTATGAACCTAATTATTAGTCTAAATGATGGTAATTAGGGCCTAAACAATTATTTTAGGGTTTTAACAGTTTATGATTTATGATTTAGGGTTTTTAGGGATTAAGGTTTAAAGTTTAGGGTTTAGGTTTTAGAGTTTAGGGCTTAGGGTTTGGGGATTGGGGTTTACAATTTAGGGTTTAGGGTTTAGAGTTTATGGATTAGGGTTTAAGGTTTAGGTTCCAAATATGAAGGTAATTGAGGATAATTTGAGTTGCTTCAACCTATTTGTGAGCATAAAATGGGGTTTTGGCTTAAATTAACGTCCATTTCATCATAGATTGAGAGAATTAGTCAATTAAGGTAGTTAGTGGTGTAATTTGTGTCATGTCCCTCTTTTTATGGGGACATGGTGGAAGACCCTTAGCCTTAAAACCCTTCCCAAAGGCTAAGGGACAAATATAAAGGGAAGTGAGGATTGCAATGTTTTAAGTGAATATGTGTAAAAGTACCTTTTTAAAAAGTACTTTATGTTTTCAAATTCACTTGAAAGAGGACTTTGAAGGGTTTTGATGGTTTAAATGATTTTTAAAAAATAAAAAGAAAAGAAAGAAAAAGATCATAAGGGAAGTCTCTATTAAGATCCTTAAGTTACTCTCCCTTCCCAATTTTGGGCACTTCACTTAGGAGGACTACATAAGGCAAAGGAATGATCATTTTCATGATTCATAACTAATTTTAATAACTATTTTCTTGGAGTCTAAGCATGAAAATCATGGGATTGCAATTAGAGGATGGAAACCCTTCAAGAGATTTGAATCAAGGATAGAAACCCTTGAATTTAGACCTAGGACAACTCACCACGAAGTTGCATTGGGAAAAAATTGATAACAACAAAGGTTTTCTCAACACCAAGGGTTATTTTTAGGTGGTTGAACCATTAGAAGAGCTAGATGTATGCATTAAAGGGTTATCTTAGGGTAGTGAATGCCTTTTTAAAGGTTACATATTCCACCAAAGGGTAGTGACTAGGTTTTGAGGGTGAGCAACCCACTTTGGGGTCATTTAAAGGCCATTAGAGGGTGTGGATTGGCCACACATATTTTATAAAATTTTATCTTGAATTTACGGCTATATATTTAACCAAAAAATCAAGTTTTTAGCTGGTTATTTGGCTAATAAATTGATATAATTTATTTTTTATTTTTTTGAGACTCAAAATAATATTTTTGGATCTATTTTCAAGGCATATTCAATAGTATTTTATTATTTCAGCTTGTTAGGGTTTAAATAAAAATCTAAAAATTAATAATTTGTTGTTGAAGTGGTTGAAATAATTTATTGTTTAACTAATATGACTAAAAAGGGACAATATAGTGGTATCAAAGCCAAATCTTGGCTAGTTGTAGGCTTTGTAGTGATACATACAAGAAGGGGAAGGAGAAATAAGATATTACTTGAGGATTAAGAAGAAAGTGGGGGAAATTCCACACATAGAAGACATGTCTCACCAATATCAATCAAGGGAAGAGGAAAAAAATAGAGAATAACAAAGGCTTGACAAGTACACATAAGCCCAAGAATAAATGATGAACATGATGGTAGAATTTATGTGAACTATGAAGGAGTTGAAATATGACAAGCCATCCAATGGGGATGGTAGTTCTTTGTGAAATCATAATGTCTTGGATCAGCCTTCTAAGGGTATTGAAGGAGCTTCACATAGGCCTAACTAGCCTACCTTTTATTAGGATGAGGTGGCCATTCCCGAGGGGGAAGCAAAACCCTCATTAAAGGACACCTTGCTAAAGGATTATGATGAATACATGACATATCTATCCCATTTTAGGGAAAAAATGGATTTTTTAGCTTTCATTTTTTAGAATCATGGTCAAATTGGAGGCAATAAGGCTGGAAACAAGCACAAGGGTAGCCAAGAAGGACTCCACCATGCTTTGGGTAAGCTTTCACTTTCAATTTTTTATGATTCTCCCAAAATTTTAGCTGGGGATTGGATCCAAAAAGTAGATACTTATTTTTTTGTAAGACTTATGTTGGAAAAAGAGACAATTCAATTTGCTACCTTTCACTTGGAAGGGTTTGCCCATGAATGGTGGTATCATGGTTTCATTACTCAAAGCCACCAATTCATTTCATCTTATGAGGAATTTAGTAAGAGGATTATTGGGCGATTTGATAGGGTTGATCCAGAATTACATTTTAGAGAATTGGCTTAACTAAAATAAAAATACATAATGGAAGGTTATGTGATTGAATTTTAGAGGCTTTTAGTTATGGTGATGAATGTTTCAAAAAGGAGGTTAGTGGTTACTTTCATGAAAGGTTTTACTGATTTAATTAGAGGGTTAGTTGAGGCTTTTGATCTTTCCACTCTCTAAGGATCCATTCAAAAGGCTTTTGACCTTGAGCCCTCAGTGTTACAAGGTAAAATTCTACCCTTCGATTTTTAGAAAAATAATGCTTTTAAGCCTTATGGAAATCCAAAAAACAACAATTAGGGGAAGCTAAGGGGAATAAATTTTGGGCCACCTATATAAACTCATTTGGGATAATTGAACAAGCCTAATTAGCATGGTATATGTCAGTTTGATAGGCCAAACCAATAGTGTTTGGGAAAACAATGAGAGCTTCCAAAAGGGATTTTTAAAATAAGAAATAAATTAAAAATAAGAAGTTATGCTTTGATTGCAAAGACCCTTGGTCACCAGGTCATCATTGTCCAAAAGAATGGAAAGGGTGATAAATGAATAAATTCAAATTGGGGAAGCTAGGTAAATGGAATTTTCTGAGTTGAGACAACCAATTCTCATGAAGGAAAAAGATCTCATACATGACACATGGATTAAATGAATGATGGGAAAGGGTTTCCAATATGAAAAATGCAATATGGGGAGTCTAAAGCAGCCTTTAAGTTATGAAAAGGATTTCAAAAATTTTATTTGTATCAACTAGTTTTTTACGTGTACTAAAGTATGGATCCTTAGGCATGGTAATGTGAGAGGTTTGTTAAAAGGAGTTAATGATATTAGATTTCCAAGGTATATAAGGGTCCACTCAAATCCTCTTTTCATTACCAATTTTGGAAATTTGTGCTTAAATTGGGTATATGGGGAACTTAAAAATCCATGTTTTAGGAAAAAATAAGAAATCTAAAAATGGCTTAGGAAGGAATTTTCAAGTACATTTAGAAAAATATAAGTGTTATATGCCAGTCTAGCCTATCATGAAATTTGAAAACATGCTCCATAAAGTGTCAATTCAGTTGGAAAAAAATGCTCAAAGGTTTGAAACCAAAGGGACATTTAGTAATGATATGAATGAGGGAATGAATGGGCCACTTCATTTGAGTATGCATGCTTGGAATAAGGTTAAAAGGGGAAATGAACAACCCACTACAAACTCTGATTTTGTAAGAAAAGGTAAGTTTTCTTTCAAAGGAAAGGGACCAATTACTATTTCAATTTTCCAAGGTAAGCAACATCCACATTTGGGGAATCCAACTTGTGCTTTCAAAACCCACAAGGTACACATAGAGGGTAACTCTTTGATATTTCTTAAATATGATTTATTTCTTATGATCATAATGTCTCTTCTATGTGGCATAAGCATAAAGGAGTTGTTGAATAACATTTTGGGAATGAAAAGTTTAACTCCAATAAAGAATTATAGGGTTCTATAAAATCAGGGTAGTTGTTTGGCAAAAGAGTTGGTTCACTCCAATACCAAGGTACAAATGAAGTGGTGGGTCAAAAATGGACGTGAATTTCCTACACATAAGTTTTCAGTTATTAGGATGCATCATTGGAGGAATTTGAAGAGTTTATTTAGCTGTTATGAGTTTCATACAATAGGTTACACTTAAGGAAGCAAGATGGAAAAGGGAAAAATTAGTGGATGTAGGGTTACAGAGGTTGGTAGGGGATGCATTATTTATGACATTAAAAAATTTGTAGCCATAATTCCCAAATGAATATTGGTAAAAAACACTCAAAAGGAAGAGAAAATAATTGTTTTGACTAACATGTTTGCTTTATGTGCAGATGAAGACATAGGGGCTATCAAATCCCTCACAAATGAACACTACCTAACTGGAATACCAATTTATAGCCACCTTTGTGATGACAAAATCAAGGATGTTCTTACTCCCCACATCTTAATAGTATCTTTTGAATATATCGGTTCAATAATGAGAAGTGATAACATGAGGTACTACTAGTTTTGAATTTTTAGTTTGCTTAAACCACACAAAAGCTTCAGATGCATCTGTAGCAAACATCACCAAGAGGGGTCTTTTCTTTGGAAAGGATCTAGGTTCAAATTGGGCATAAGACTAACCATGGAGATATAATTTTGGATGCTTCTATTTCTTGAGGACAAGTGATTTTGGATAGGGAGGATTGTCATGACCCTCTTTTTATGGGGACATGGTGGAAGACCGTTAGCCTTAAAACCCTTCCCAGGGGCTAAGGGACAAATATAAAGGGAAGTGAGGATTGAAATGTTTTACGTGGATATGTGTAAAATTAATTTTTTGAAAAGTAATTTATGTTTTTGAACTCACTTAAAAGGGTACCTTTAAGGGTCTTAATGGTTTAAGTGATTTTTTTTTTTAAAGAAAAAAAAAGATCATAAGGGAAGGGTCTATTAAGATCCTTAAGTTACTCTCCCTACCCAATTTTAGGTGCTTCATTTGGGAGGACTATATAAGTCAAAGGAAGGATCATTTGCATGATTCATGACTAATTTTGATAACTATTTTATTGGATTCTAAGCATGAAAAGTAAGGGCTTGCACTTGGAGGATGGAAACCCTTCAAAAAAGCTAAATCAAGGATGAAAACCCTTGAATTTAGACCCAGGGAAACTCACTACAGAGTTTCATTGAGAAAAAAATGACAACAACAAAGGTGTTCTCAACACCAAGGGTTATTTTCAAGTGGGTAAACCATTATAGGAGTTAGACGTATGCATGAAGGGGGTATCCTAGGACAATGAATGAATTTTTGAGGGATGCATATTACACCAAAGGGTAATAGCTAGGATTTGAGGGTGAGAGACCCACTTTGGAGTAATTTCAAGGCCATTGGAGGGTGTGGATTAGACACACATATTTTTTGAAATTTTATCCTAAATTTCTAGCTATATATTTAACCAAAAAACTAGGTTTTTAGCTAGTTATTTGGTTAATAAATTAATATAATTCATACTATTTTTTGGAGACTTGAAATAATATTTTTGGAACTATTTTCAAGGCATATGCAATAGTATTTTGTTATTTTAACTTGTTAGGGTTTGAGGAAAAATATAAAAGTTAATAATTTGTTGTTGAAGTGGTTGAAATAATTTCTTGTTTAACTAATACCCCTAAAAAGGGACATTACAATTTAGGCCAAATTTATCCCTATGAACCAAATTCTTAGTATAAATGATGATGATTAGGGTTCAAATGATTTTTTTAGGGTTTTAAGAGTTTACAATTTATGGTTTAGGGTTTTTAGGGATTCAAGTTTATGGATTAGGGTTTAAGGTTTAAGGTATAGGGTATAGGGTTTAGGGTTTAAGGTTTAAGGTATAGGGTATAGGGTTTAGGCTTTAGGGATTAAGGCTTAGGCTTTACAATTTGGGGTAGGGTTTATGGTCTAGTATTTAGGGTTTAAGGTTTATGGTATAGGTTGTAGGGTTTAGGGTCTAAATGTGAAGGAAATTGAGGATAATTTTAATTTATTAAACCTATTTGTGAGCATATAATGTCTTTTTAGGTTTTATTATCCCCTATATCATCAAATATTGAGTAAATTAGTCAATTGAGGCAATTATTGGTGTGATTTAGGCCAAATTAATCCCTATAAACATCATTATTAGTGTAACTAATGTTAAGTTGGGATCAAATGATTGGTTTAGGGTTTTAAGAGTTTATTATTTATGGTTTAGGGTTTTTAGGGCTTGGGGTTTAGGGATTAAGGCTTAGGTTTGAGAGTATAAGGTAAAAGAGATCAAGGTTTTAGTGTTAATGGTTTATTTTTAAGGGCATTTGTGCATACATCTAATACCACATATGCAGTAATGTTTTTATATTACTAAAAAACAAAAAAAACATGTACAATCAACATCATTTTTTCACATCAAGGGTTTTTTCCCTTATGTACTCTACTTTGTTTCATTCTGCATGATGCAAGTTTATTTTTTATTGATTCGATGAATGTATCCACCCTCAAAAGTAAAGAAATTTATCTACTCATGGTTGAATAAAGAGTGTAGGTCTATTTTTAATGACTTTTTTATTTTCCCCACTTGGTACTTCACATCAAGCAAGTCTATTTTTTAATAATTGGATTTTTTTCCCACCCTCAAAAGTGGGCAACTTCATGAAATCATGGTTTAAAACTTTCATAATATAAAGAAGAAGAAATTAAAGTGAAAAATGAGAAGTTCAGAGAGAAAAGAAAAGAAATGAATGCAAAAACTTCATGTAATTAAGTATGCTATCCACAATGAATTGAATGTCACAAATAATGATGAAATGAAAACTGATAGTATACCAAATTTTGAAAGTATAATTGTCAATACTGATAGTATACCAAATTATAATGCAATTCCACATTCAAATTTTATGGTTTTTAATTTTGATGATGAATATAATATGCATGATGATGTAAATTGCATGTAAACACCGAATGGTAAAAGTAAAAATCAAGAAAACAATATGGGAACACCATTGAATGAATAAACTAGTAATGAAGAAAATAATATTGAAACACCAAATCAATCAAATTTACCCCTAAGACCACCTCCTAGGATTTTGAAAAGAAGACCCATGTATTTAATTAAAATTGATGAAATCATTTTGAAACCAATGCCTAAAAAAATATTTAAGCACCATATGAGAAGAAAAGCTAAAATAATTTGGGACTTGCACTTTGAAAAATTAAATAAAACTTGAAGATGCTAATTGATTATTACATTGATGAAAGTACTTAAAATGAGACCTATACTGAACACCCTAAGTCTACGAACGTCTAATATTCATGGTGTAAACAAGGTAATTGCTAAATTTTTCATAATGCATACCATCAAGTAGGTGTGAATAAATGTAAAAAAGATGGTAATGATGCCCAATGTGTTATTACAACTTCTTTGGTAATTTTTCAAATAAAGAATAAATGATTGATTATACAAATAAGCCAAGCATTGCACATAAACAAAGAAACACTAATGAAATCAATTGGGAGACATAGAAGACTTGATTTTTCTAATAACAATGAATTAAGGGTATTCTATGGTAGACTCCCATGGAAATATTGGGCTATAGTCAATGCCCTAAAATATTTTAATTTCACAATTTTATAAATATAACACAAGGGTATCATCTAATATTAGAGATGGAGTGAAAGGAAGAGTTGGTTCTCTTAGCTGTGAACCACATTCTAAACATTCTTTGGATATGATTCAAACATAATTGTACTCTAAATTTGTTAAAAAATATCCACATATTTCTATTAATCAAAGATATTTTGAAATGGCCAAACCCTTCTATGTGAAAATCAATCATACACACACTACTTATTTTTGTAGGCAACATATTGAATTTTTGATGTATTATGATATTTTTCATCATGTTCATTGTACTTTGCATACTGACAACATTTTATAGGAGTATGGAATGGAAACCCCACCAAAATTAATAAGATAATTTATTTCAACTATTTTTTTGAAAGACCAGATGGACAATCTTTTTTATAACAGAGCATGTTTGGATGGAACTTACAACATTTGTGATGGATTGCCAAAATTGAAAAATTGTACCCATGATGAGAGTAAACATGGAATTGGATAAGAATTGTTTGGTTTTAGTAAATATAAATATGTGACATATCAATTAAAATATGGAAATAAATCTAAAAGGTGTGAGCTTGTTATAGAATAAATACCTGTTTCCAAATTTATGGATAAATTTGGGGAGGAAATTGTATATGAGTATGCAAAGCATACACACAAAGCTCAATGGATAGATGAACAATTCAAGGTAAGGCCACATTCCCTCTTGGTACTATTGTTTTCTTAGTTGACTTTACAAAGAATTATAGATTTTAACTACAAATAGACGTTCAATCACAATACTACAATTCAATATAGGTTTCCCTTTTTATGCATACAACATTCATGCATTCACCTAAAACTAAAAAACATGATCAAAAAATATTAAGGGAGTACCAATTCTATGTAGATGATGATTGAACACATTATTTAGAGTATGTGCAAGGCTATTTTTAGATTTTTTATTGAAAGTTGAGTGAAAGGAACATTACTTTCAATCAACATTATATTGGGTCAAATAATTGCACGTCATAATTTAATAATACATGGATGTTCTAAAGGATGATTAGGATGCATGTGACCATTGATGTACAACATATTTGGAGTTTCACTGAAGCAATAAATATAAAATGGGAGCATGATGGTGCAAGATCATGTGTTAAAAGAGCGCTTGCAAGAGAGGAGTTAAAGTTTGAAGAAGTCACTAATTTGATAGATGCAAAAAACATAGTTGAATGGTGTAATAAAAATATGGGCCATAGTGCTCAACAAAAGTCCACTATTTTTAGATATTTTTGGCTGATGGAGGATGGATAATTGGCAAGCTATAAATATTATATGATAATAACAAGATCAAGTGAGTTACACTCATTTCATAGCTCAAACACAGGTTTTTGGATGGTTCATATAAGGCACATGGTAGTATTAACTTTGTTTGGAATGAGTGTGAGTCATAAGAATGGGTGGATAATAGAGTTTTAGGCCTTTAGTTTCAATTAACACTTATTAGGTTCTACCAACATTACAACTTATAGAGCTAACATCATCACATGATTTTGACCATATATATGACCTAGTGAAACCAGGTACCATATATTTAACATGTGTTTCATGTATTAAATTTGGTAAATATATCAATAGATAATGTTATTAAATCATGTTTTGTTTTTTGATTTAGGGCATGTTTATGTAGCTATTGTGAATGAGGATAACGAAGAGGGAATAAATTATTACTTATGTTGATGTATAGAGAAAAAATTGACTTTTGCAGTCATAGATGGGTAAAACATTCACTATCCCATTGGGTCTATGGTAGTTACTATAACTTGCCTTCAATGCTATCCTATCAACAATTCAAATGTATGGTTGTTTGAAGACTATGAAGTACATAGGAAGATACTCCATTATTCAAATTTAGCTCTTACAACAAATATTCAATTGCACAAATATCAGGGTAGGCCATTAAAAAAAACTCTATAGAAGGTTCATGAATCTGATCATGAAGCAATTATTGATAATATAAAGAATATATCTGATCCTAGTGGTTACTTAGATTTAACTCCCAAGGTATGTTGACTTCTCAAATGCAAATGTGTTTACTTTTATCAAATTTTATTTCTTAGGTATTACATATAAATTTTAATTTAATTACATATTAACATATATTTTTTAGGTTAGCGGTGTCATTATATTCAACCTTCATTTGTTTGGAATCGTTATTAAATAATTACATATTCTCAAAGCTAAGAGAAGATTTTGATTCATTTAAATGATTGATTATTTTACCTTATCTAGGGAAATGTCATTTTTAGGTTGGAATGGGTGCTCAATATCTTAATCAGGTGTACTTAGATGCCAATAATTGGGTCCTATATTTTAATCACCACATCATACATGGTGGAGATACCAATTTTTAGTTACAAGGCCTCTGAGATAGAGATCTCCAACTATGGCTTTCATCTTGACAACATTTCTTATCAATGTTGCTTAAGGCCAAAATTATTCAAAAAGGGTATGCACATGGATTTAGAGGCCATGGAAGTGGAAATGCATGTAAATTTCACATATCAAGGTATTGGAAGTGATTAATTTTGAAGCAGAGGTCCTGTATGCAAAAATGTTTATTAGAGGTAAAGACCCTATCTCTTAACTACATAAAAGTTGCATTTTAGGACTGATCACTGAATCCTCTGCCATGAGTTCATCGATGATTTTAAATATGATGTATTTGGGGTTAAATTAGATTAATTTTACATGCACATTACCATTATTTTTATTCATGGATATGACTTATAGTTTTTATTTTACACCTGTTCACAATTTGCCTAAAAAAAAAAAATTACCTTACAGGAAAATGTCATCTTGAGGTTGGAATGGGTGATACATATATTAAATGGATGTAATTGAATTATAATAATATGATATTATAGGTTAATATCAACCCCTTATGTGGTGTTAATTCCAATTTTAAGCCACAAGTCCCCGAAGATAGAGATCTCCAACTATGGCTTGCATCTTGACAACATTTCTTGTCAATGTTGCTCGAGGTTGAAATTGTTACAAAAAAGGTTATTTATGTGGATTCTGAGGCCATGGAGGTGAAAACACATGTAAATTACATATCTTGAGGTTTTGGAAATGATAAATTTTGAAGCAGAGGTCCAATAAGTAGAAATGTCTATTAGAGGCAAAGACCATGTCTCTTAACTACATAAAAGTTGTATTTTATGATTGATCATCAAATCATCTACCATGAGTTCATCAATGATTTATGATCTGAGGGATTTGGACTGAAATTATATGAATTCTAAATGCACATGAATAGTCTTTCAATTCATAGATATGACTTATATTTTTTATTTTATGCCTATCCAAAGTTTGCCTAAAAAATAATAATTTTGCCTTATAGGCAAATTTCATCTTGAGGCTAAAATGGGTGCTCTGTATTCTAAAAAAGCATACTAATATTCCATAAATTCAATCCTCTAGGTGAATCACCACCCTTGATGTGGTTGAGATATTATTTTTCAGCCACAAGGCCCTAGACATAGGGATCTTTAACTACAGATTGCATCTTGCATCTAGGGAAATGTCATCTTGAGGCTAGAACGGGTGTTTCATCTCCTAGGTAGGTGTATTAAGATACTAAGAGTGTGTTAATAGAGGTTAATCATAACATTTTACATGGTATAAATACCAATTTTCAGCCACAAGGCCCTGGAGATAGAGATTTTCAACTATGACTTGCATCTTGCATCTAGGGAAATGTTATCTTGAGTTCAGAATGGGTGCTCCATATCCTAACTAAGCATACTCAGATTCCAATAATGTGGCCATAGAGTCTAAAAACTACCTTTGTAATGGTAATGATTCAATTTTTTAGCCATGAGGCCCTAAAGATAGAGATATGCAATTGTGGCTTGCATCTTAATAACATTTTTTTATCAATATTGCTTGAGACTAGAGTTTTTGTAAAAATCGGTATTCATGAGGATTCCAAGACTATCATAATATTAATTCATGTAAATAAAACATCTTGAGGTTTTTTAAGTGATAGGGAAATGTCTATGGAGGCAAGGACCCTGTCTCTTAACTATATAAAAGTTGCATTTTATGATTGATCACTGAATCCTCTATCATAATTTCATTGAAGATTTGAGATCTGAGGGATTCAGTATGAAATTATAGGACTTCAACACACATGTGACCATTCTTTTTCTTTGTGGATATGACTTATGGTTTCTATTTTATGCCTATCCAAAGTTTGCCTAAAAAATAATAATTTTGCCTTATAAGGAAGTGTCATCTTTAGGTCATAATGGATGCTTTATCTCTTAATCGAGCATAATAATATATAATAATGTGGTAATATAGGTTAATATCCACCCCTAATAAGGTGTCAATGTTATCTTTCATCCATAAGGCCTTGGAGATAGTGATATCCAACTATGGATTGCATCTTGCATCTAGGGAAATGTTGTCTTGAGGCTAGAACGAGTATTGCATCTCCTAATAAATCACACTATGATGCCAATAATATGGTATTAGTGGTTAATCTCATCCCCCAACATGGTGGTGATGCTATTTTTTAGCCATGAATCGCCAAACATAAATATCTCCAACTACGGCTTGCATCTTGCATCTAGGGAAATGCTATCTTCAGGATAGAATGGGTGTTTTGTCTTCTAACCAAGCGCAATAAAATTACAATAATTTAGTCTTAAAGGTTAATATACATATATAATTTTGATAACTAAAATTCAATAACTCAAACAAAGGATAAGAATCTCTTAAGATATAGCTTTATCAATAACTATTGTAATTCAATCTATACTATAATCATTTAAAGCCTAATTTATTAAGGTTATTGTTTCAATAAAAATCTTGCATTAATTTTAAATAAATTTTTATTTTGTTTTTAATTAATATTTTTTCCTATTTATTATGTTCTTAAAGTTGTAGGTTTGGAAAGGCAATACACAGGGTTTGACAGTCAATAAAAACTTGTCTTTTATCACATTTGAAGATTGATTATGGGCTAATAGTAAGTGATAGGGATATATAAATGTGTGAAGAGTCTCCCCCCTTCCTAAAGTCTCCAATACAGTCTTTAGAATAAAAATTTTCATGGTATTCATACTCGTTGTTTTGACACAATCTTAAAACCCTTAAATTAGGGTTTAGAACACAAAAACCTCCATAAATAAAAAACTAACCATTGAAATAATTTGAAAATTTGTATAAAGGTTTGGAAACATGTTTTTAATGTGTTTACATTGGTTTCATTTCTTTTAGGTTCTTATAACTTAGGTTATTTCAAAAACATTGACTATAGGCCTAAAGATTAGGCCTAAAACCCTCAGTTTTCAATTTTCCTTTAAAAAACTAAAACCTAAGGAAGTGAGAAACCTATTACTTGAGTCAAATGACACTTTTATGGATATAATAAGCCCTTATAAATAATAAAGTATTTTTTAAAAGGTGTTATAGCTGGTTTAAGACTCTAGTTGAGCAAGCTACTAGCCGAGAAAGAATAAGACTATAGGTGCATCAATTAGAACTATCATGACTTCAAATATAGCCATAAAAATATTTATAAACTTTTTATAAGGTTAAAATATAATGTAATTGAGGTTTTAAAATAGGTTTAAATTGTTATATACCTTTATTCTATACCAATTCCTTTATTGGTATAGGTCTTCCTTACTACTATAGGTCTTATAGATTAGAATAGGTCTACAATTTCCTTTAAGGAATTGATTTTATAATTTGAATAAGTTAAAATATTCATAAAAATGTTTTGATACTTAATTCTTCATGACTTATACTGATAGGTTCATCCAAGATTATTTCAATCAATCTCAAAACTACCTTATCAATCCTTATCCCTCTAGGATTGTCTTGTTTTATAGTAACTTTGAAATATTATTAAATGAATCCTTTTTTTTTATCTAAGACCTCTAATAATTTCATAAGGTTCTTCCCATTCTATTAATAATCTTTTGACTTTGCAAATAACTTTCAGCCTTACTTAGTAAAGAGAATATAGAGTTTTTTTGACTTTATCATAGATCTTACCACACCTTCTTAGGATTATTCAACATCCAAACTTATTAGGATTTTAAAAAAAATATTGAGTCACTATAAATGTTGTAAAACCTAATCAAAGGCTTTTATTCTTCACAAATACTTAAAACAAGGTTTACAATGCAATATATATGTCTGCAAATTGTACAACCATGATATATTCCTCCCTAAGACTTCACAATCCTTGAAACCAATTCAAAGTCATCAAATATAACTTATTAAAAAATTATACACAATTTATCACATAGGTTTTTATCAATATATAGCTCAATTCTTGAAAAAATACATAAAATATAGATTTATAGACCTATTCTACAAGTTTGCAAGCATTACATCTAACACATCTCCCTCATTAGACAATTCTACAAATATATCACCCAAAATGTTACAAGGCTACAATTAAATTAAATGAATTTTTAAGGTATTACTACTCATACAAACATTCTCATGGATTCCTTTATTATCTTATAACTTAAACAATATGGAACAATATAACTTGAATGGTCTTCCCTCTGTTTGATATGAATATACATCAAATACCTCAAAGGGCTAGTAGGTTGAATCAGGCCTAATTGATATTTTATTAAATTATCAAATAAAAAATATTAATCATTAATGATTATTAAGGCTGGAATAATCATATTTCATATAACCACATTCAAATTAATAGGTAACAACTCTTGTTTGACCTCCAAACTCTTCTATACCACTCTTGTAGGGTTTTTAGACCAAAACCACTAGTTTTCTATATTGTATTTTGGCTCTAACTTCCTCTATACACATAAAATTGACTCCAAACCACTTTAATGACTTGAATAACATCCAAATAGACTATCTCACCAATTTTTAGGTCTTTTATATGGTTAGTTTGCTTTCAACATGAATTTTAGTGATTGGGATTCTAACCCAAGGTTTATAAGATTGTTAGTAAGCTGAGAGGATATAGAATTCAATTTAAATATTTCAAAGGGATTAGGAAAAATAAATCATATTTTTTGTCTCCCTTGACCTTACTTTCCTTATATAATCTTCATTCCATCACTTTACAATATGAAATTATAAATATAACATGATTGTTTCCCTTTAAATTTTGAGTTTTTAAGACTATGACAAGGATGAGAATACTTTTATTATGATCACTTTCACAACTTTTTATGGGAATTTTTGGGATTGAAACTAATCTATGATCATTTTTTCAAATTTATATGATGATTTGAAACCATAAACAAGCTTCAAACTCACCAAATACTCCCTAGAGATGACTGTGTAAACACGTTTCACCTTCTTAAGCCTACATACCTTATGAATCATCACAAAATGCATTAAATAAATATTGAAATTATCAAAATCACTCTCTTAAATGATATAAGAGATGAAACCGTAATTTTAAGACTTTAAAGAAGTATTTGTCATTGATTCTCTTCAAAACATGTACATAATTATTCACACCTACACTGCACACTCTTACCTCCCTTTTTTTAAAGCTTGTTTTCATGGGATTTTATCCCTATTTCCACTCTCCTGCCTTCATGGTATGTAGCTTATCACCTTACAATAATATTTTAAACTTGGTTTATTTAAATTCATGCACCTTGATATACTCAATAACTTAATAACTCATGCCTTATCTAGTCTTCCTCCTACATTATACTTGCCTTGATTAGTCTTAAGCCATTTTTTTGACTGAATTGGAGATTGAAACACATTTAAAATACGTAAATAGACTTTTAATGTCCTGATAAAATCTCTAAGAATCTAAGTAATTAGCAAACATACTATTCTAAGATGACAAACCTACTTGTCAATGTCTTGAAAGGACTATAAAAAATTCTATGTTTTAGTATTTTCCTAAAGGAACCAATATAGAAAAAGTTGTAAACATGGTTCTTTGAGTATATTATCACCTTAAAAATAAAATAAACCCCTTCCAAGTCATAAATATCTTAAGTTTTGAATAAAATCTTTCATTAAAGAAGTTAATATACCTTAGAACAAGGCCTAAAGGACTATGTAAAGGGCAAAATATTATTTTCTAGTTAAATACTGATAAAAGAGGATTCTTGAAGATATAGATAGAGTCAGGGAATATTATAAAGTGTGGAAGAACCTTGATAAATCTATAAAAAAAAATTATTTGAGACTAAGATCAAATGAAGACCATTATAAACTAAAGGTTTAGTTCAAAAGACCTAACAAAATTGTTTGTGTTTTGTGGATAGAGGTCAAATTGTGGATATGAAATGACCTTGATAAGATCAATTATCTTCATAAAAGAATAAATAGACTTAAATTGAACAAGGAGGCCACAAAGCTTCAAGGGACCTAGTAAGTAGATCTAATAGAGGTCTACTTGCATCATGATCACTTACCACATCTTTTGTAATAATTTAGTAACATAGTTATATGTAAATTATCCATACATTTCAACAACATTCAATAGATTGCAAGGTAGATTTTAATACTCAACAAAAATTTAAGGCAAAAAATAATGTGAGCATGTAATAAATTAAAACAAAATCCAAAAGGTGAAATCAACAAGAATATTTTAAAAATGAAATGTTAAACAATATATAATATCCATAAAATCCATATAAAGATGTACAAAATGTGAACACAATACAATATCCTAGGTCAATGTTGTATAGGCATACAATGCCAAACAACTATACATCAAGCCATATAGGCATACAACAAAATGTCATAAGACATGATCCTAATCATCAATAAGCATCACTCTCTTTACCTTGATTGTAGAATCCTCTCCTTTAGATGCCTTGCTCACAATTGGAGGTATAGGATTTTTTTGAATACGAGTCCTCTTACACTCAAAACTTTCCTGTAGCTCTAAATTTTCATATACAAATATTGTCAAAAACTTTACACATGTATTGAAACAATATACTTAAAAAATTAATAAGTTGATTTTAAAATGATAAAAAAAATATTCATAGGTGCACTTACTGTAAGTTAGTGGTCACAGTCAATTTGAGATTAACGCTCAATAGGCTCAATGATAGGTTCATGGTAGGGAACATGAGTGTGGAATAGATCACCAATAGGATTTGATGATGTGTTCATGATAAAATAAGGGTTGGGTCCTTGCAAACACACACACACACACATAACAAAATAAAAATTCAAAATTAACTCAAAAAAAATTAAGCCAACTGACTAAATAATTGAAATATAATAAAAAAAATTACAAATTAAATTGTTAACTATACCATGTCATGCCTACTAATCATTTCAACAGGACTGGAGTACATCACTAAAGGAGTCTATATGGATAATTGTTTCATGGATTAACTATTTTCACAAGTACAAAGGATAGTTAAAAAACACATCCATATTTGCATTTAAACATTACACTAACTCTGATGTACCTCAGTGAGTTGTTATGCAAATGAAATTACAACAACAACACCTACATTTACTCTTTCCCAAATAGATGGTGGAGTGTCTAGTGCGATCATCAACTAAACAAATAAAATATCATTGTTAGTCACTTTAGCATATACATAGAACAACATACATATACAATAAACCATAACATTAATTAATCCTTAAAAATCACCTCTGTATAGGTATATACAGGTGTAGTATAAACAACACACATGCTCATGTGGTGTCTAAACTCCTACTGTAACATAAAAAAAAAATATACATTATTGATATTTCTATATGAAAAATAATATTTACTTTTAAATTTAATAAATATTTAAAATTTAGAAAGTCTAAATCTTTTTACAATAAGTAAAATATTAAATATCCTCAAGAAGTTGTACCTAAGGTGTCTAGATAAAATTAGATGACTAAAACATAGTGAAATTGATATCATCTAGGCCCACATAAATACCACCATGATTGGGTTGCATGATATCCTCCTCATCCTCCTCAAGTCTAATGCATATAACACCACATGATCTACAATAGTGAGCTCGTTGGATAACACCACTAGACAAAGCCTCACCATGTCCACCCTCACCAGAAAGAGTATGATAAACTTGGTTCATATGTTGAACGAGGGTGTCTTAAAGTGCCTTAACCACATGCAAAGTATCAATCTCTATAGTCTCCTTGACTATAGAGGTAGGATCTTAGGAGGGTGTGGTTTGTTAATATGTACTCTCATAGGATGATTAGGTACATGATGTGCACCTGGCTTATCCTGCATAAAGCTCTTTCCTCTACCCTATAACTCCAAGAAATTAAGATAGTTTGGAACTTCATTTAACACAAATTCATAATATAGTTTTCTCAAAAAATACATCGAGACCTCAGTATTGTTTCAAGGAAAGTGATCAAAGACCATCCACCATCGATCCCAAAAATTTTGTTTGATCAAATCATGAGTACACCAGTGGATTGGAATCTATTCAACTATCACATCTAGCAACACATCAAATTTCCCATTTTTGAATAGGGAACAATTTTGGGCTTTGGTTATGTGTTTATCTCTCATAGTGGCTATAGATAATTTGTTAGAATAATATGTCATACATTAATTTCTATACTCACCACACCTATTAATTTGACCCATTAAGAAGTCAATTTCATCTAATAATGTTTGTAATGTGTTTAACATAGAAATTAGTGGGGGTTGTTTGCATGGGTATTCTATAATGTACTAATCAAATTCTCAAGTTCTATCTTATTTTCAATTATATGGAATACTAAATCCTCTTGAGTACCTTGGGTGGTTTGAGAAATTAAAAGAGGGATAAGAGGGTTTTGTAAGTGAGGAGGGATATGAGGGTTTTGTGTTTTAGGAGGGATAGGAGGGTCACGTTGTTGTTCATTTACATTTGGCACATTAGACTCTACATGTTCAAGAAAAATGCAACAAAATTAACTAATTTTATTTCTAAATACACTAAAACATGTTTACATACCTCTCTTTCGATGTGCCATTGTCGAATTAGGGTTGTTGGAGAGTTTTTTACTTGCTCTAGTCTCACTGTCAACCATGTATTTCCTCTTATTGCCTTCTATTCATTTTTTGTGTCAATGTTAAATGAATGGCATCAATGATTTATCTTTTCTTATAAATCAACAAAACCACATATGTGGTTATGTTGCTTCATAATCTCATATGTAGTTTTATTGCATTAAACTGTATACACAGTTTAGGTTCAGTGATCACTGAGCCTATATCATAAAACCACGTATACACTTGTGATAACTGCATACATAGAGTCATTTACAACACTCCAAAAGTGAAAATTTGTCTACTTTTTGGCCTCCAATTTCGATGCACTTACCCTGGTGTTAAATAGGGTTATCCACTTTCTTCTACTTAATTTGTTATTTACATGGATGAATTTCATTTACAAAGGAAGTTTCGTTGAAGTAATTTTCTCATATACTTAATGTGATTTGCCTTTCAAAGGATCTTCCTTAAACATGATCATACTACAAAATAAATATTATGAAAGAGGTATGTTGGTCTTAGTACACTTTAAAGACAATGTTTCCAACTCCAATTTCAAGATTTCAAAGAAAAATTACATATCTTCCAAACTTTAGTGTCACCAATAATATTGTATGGTTGTGAAATTTGGAGACATGGATTTTGTATTACTATTTGGGATCAAGTTTATAGATTTATTATTTCCATGCCATCCAAAATTTTTTGGGTAAGACAATCAATTCCACATACAATTATTTTGGCTGAATTTGGCATTTATCCCTTTCATATTTTCATTGTATTCCATGTAGTGATGTTTATTCACATATTAATATGTATGGAAAAAAGAATAATCAAGCATAATATATATCCATTCAAGGTTCTTCAATCATCTATGAAGTTTTGTGAAAAAATTATCAAGGATAATGTAAATGTTTAATACACATATTTCCTACAAGAAATTGGTATTGATAACATCCTCTACCTCTTAATACATTTTCCGTCAATGCTCCCCACATGTTGAAAAGAGATATCAATAGAGGAATCATGGATGAGATCTACAAGTCCTATATAAAATCAACTTAGAGAGAACCATCAAAATCATTGATAACAAAAAAGTATCACTACTTGGAGCACTATATTCAAATAGAAGATGAATGTATTATTACTTCCAAGTACACCAAGCTCCATTTGTTACATATTAATTTCACCCTATGTTTTATAACCTTAAAATCCATGGATTAATATGGTTATCATCTAAATATTATTGTTTTGATTTGAGTTTTATGACATATACTGGTTATGGGATAGTGATATGCTGAATTTTTTACATGGTGTGATAGTTGTACTTTCTTATTTTATACATTATGGATATATATTTATTATTTTTACATCTTTAATTGATATATATGATGACTTAGACTAACTACCTACTTTTTTTGATGTGGATGCAAGAAGATCTATCCATTATAGCATGACGGAGGGAAAATATCATCAGAGAGGATGGAGTAGATGGGATGATTGGGGGATGACATAGGAATTGCTATTGACCCAATGTACAAACCATAGTAGAATAACATGTTTTATTCTTTGGTTGATTTAGATATATAGTATGGTTTTGAGTGATAATATATTATTCTATGATAATGTTGTTTGATTCTTACACTAACCTAAATATGTTATGGTATTGATTGTTGATATATTTATTTAACGAATATGTTATGTTTCAGTATTTATTTACTACTGTCTTTTGGTTGTGTATCATATAAACATTGTTTTGTGTGGATTTCCTTGTTAGTAGTTATGATGACATTTGTATCTTAGGGTCATTATGAGTAATGTTAATTATTTTTTATTGTTAACAATTCCTTCGTGCTCAGGCAATAAACATAAATACTTTGCAATTGAAATTAGTCATATATTGTGTTGACTTTATAATATATGGAGATCATTATTTATATTATTGATGACTTGTTAAATATTGACAATGGTATTTTTATAACCAAGTGCTATACTTACCTCATCATTTAGTCTTTATGTTATTTTAAATTTTCATTTTGTTGACATTGCATGGGATTATAACGTTTATAGTCTTTAGTAAATTAGACTGATGATTGGAAACATGAGATAATAATCCATGCATATTTATAAAAGGAAGAATGATTATTTAATTATTGTTTGGGAACTTTGAGAGGAATTTAGGGCTTTTTATTGGTCTTTGACTTGAGTTAATATTATTTTGTCAAAACTATTTTGGTACATTTTGGGGTTTTCCCACATGAAATAAATTCTGAAGATTATGAGAGTGGTTAGCTCACAACAACATGTAAGGGACCGAGTCAAAAATCTTGGTTGGAAGTTTTGGGGAAACTTGGAGTGGTGGAAGAGAATAAGAAAGTAGAATGGAGGCAATGGAAATATAAAAAACATGGAGGGCACAATATGGGAAGAAGAGGAAGGCGAGCTGAGAGAAGTTGGAAAAGATATTCAAGCATGAAAAGAATAATTTGGAAGCTATTACTAGGTTGGTGATGTAATTCCATTTGATGGTTGCTAGGCTTGGAAAATTTTGTATATGTTTTATGTATGTATTTTTTATAGTCTATTTCTAGATATATACATGTGATAATGAATTAGCTCTGTGGATGGCTCAACCATCCATAGAGCTAAATCATTATCCTTGAACCTTATGCCTATGTGAACTAGACTATGTAAACCTTAATAGCATGGTAAATTAAAAACAAGTAATAATGAAAACACCTTAATAGGTTGGTTAAACTAAAGATGGTGATAAGATATTTTTTCAAGGAGTAATGAAAGTACTTAATCAAAATGAAATAAATTCTTTCCAAGAAATAAATAAGTTAACAAAATAACATTAATAAGAAATGCCAAACTATTAAATTCTGGTTTGGGTTATTAATTCTAACTCTGTGTGATGATAGGGATTGAGAAATAGGGCTTTTGGTTGAGGTTTGGAGGTGGTTTTGACTTGTTGTTTTTGAAAAAATGAGTTACATAGTGATCGATGTCGATCACTGATAACTGATGACGATCAAAGGATGATTGATGTCAGTCAAAGATGATCGATGCTAATCACATATAACCACTATCAATCATTATGGGTAATGGTATTGGGAAGAATGGATGTTGGGTGAGTTACAAGAAGGTTTTTTTAGGTTATTTCTAGATTGGATGTTGGTCATGAGGTTGGAATAAATTCCTAGCAGTATCAAACTTAGGAGTTGGATAGTCACGTCACTGGGAATGGTCTGTGGGTGTTTTGGTGGGAGATGGAGTGTGTGGAGTTACAAAAATTCAACACAAATGGGAGTTTAGGAGAGATGGGAAATGAATAAAAACACTAAACTATAGAAAGATAAATAAATGAATTTGATATAAGTACCAAATACTTAGCTTTTGGTGTCTACTGGTCTAGAGAAGTCTTAAGGTTGGATGTAAGCTAATTGGGATCCTCAAGCAATACAAATAGAGTAACAGTACTTGAGCTCTTTGTGGTGAGTTATTGAGGCACTTTGATGTCTCTAGTTTGGTTTGTTGATTTCCTGGAAGCTTGGATTCACTTGAGAGTTAATTATTCTCACTCAAAAGGTATTTTCCAACCTCCTGAGGTAGGGTCTTTGGGATACATTAAGTAACTGATGTTGGTCCTAATTAATCAACATCAATCGAGGGGTGATCGACATCGATCAAGGATAAATAGTATAAACTTACTAAATTTAGTTGTTTTCACTTAATATTAGTTGTTAAGACCAATGTCAATGGGTTGAGGTTAGTTAAGGTAGTATTGGTATGCATGAAGAATAAGTATAAAAGGTTAGGACATTAAATGCCAAGGTGGGAAATAATCCTAAGGCTAGGTGTTTAGCCATGGGTTTAGGTGGGGAGGTGTAAATAGGCTTATTTAATTGATTTAATTAATTAAATTAGACAAATGGGATAGATGGGTGTTTTAAAGGATTTTAGTAAATATCCTAACCCAAGGGGCCCAAGGGGGTTAATGTGACACTTAGAGCTGTAGTGTATGGTTTTCTAGCGTCTATATTTTGCCCCTTTTTATTTCCTAGTTTGTATTAGTAAGTAGTAAAACAAAAATAGATGGTTGGTGGGAGGTTGGATGCCCCATGTATGGGAGGAGGTGTTCCCCCTCAAACTAAAAAATGATGAGGTGAAAATAGAGTTAGGTGTAGGTTTGATAAGTGTGTATATGAGTGGCAAAGTGGGTAGTATGGTATAAAGTGGAAAATAAGGTAGCATTGAGGAAGACAAGTGACAAGTGAACCAAGCCACCACATTAGGCATAGCAGATATCGGTGTAATAATAAACACAAGTCTCTGTGATAAGGTGTCTATGTTTGTAGGGAGCCAAAAGTATGGTGATCCTAAGAAGATAGAATGGGTGGCAATTGTCAAAACCATAAGTAGGCTTATTCTAAGACACCAAGAGGGTTTCACATGAAATTCATGCATGTGCATAACATTGTGGATCATGGAAAGGTTGTCTTAGTTGAGGTAGGTTGTAAGATAGGGTTAGTTATAGAAGGACAAGTGATAGGATAACCAGTTGTAGCAACAGTGTGTGTGTGTGTGTGTGTGTTGGGTTAACACCTATAAACTCAAGTCTCCTAGGCAAAGTTGATATGTTCATAGGGATCCAAAAATAGGATGTGATCTTGAGAATAAAAAATGGTTGTAGGTGTTAGGACTGTAAAGGGTCATGCTTTGATGCACCTTAATGGTTATTAGGACCACAAAGGGTCGTGCTCTGATGCACATTAATGGTTGTCAAAAAAATAGCATGAGTTCATCAAGTATGATGAGGTAGGTATGCATTAAAAATGACCAAGGAGAGATGTCGTTGCAAAAAGTGTGAATGGTAGGATAAAATGACCAATGTTGAGGTTATTTGGTTGGTGGGTTGGTGGAGAACAAATCATTCTCCCATGTATGAATGGTTTTGGTAATTTGGTTGTTGATTCTAAAATTGGCTATCCAATTTGGTGTACCACTTGGTTTGGTAAAAGGGGACCCCTTTTCTTGTAAAAGGGTGAAAATTTGGTAGTTGGGGTTAAGGAAGAAGGTAAAAGGTGAATAAGGATACGATGACTTATAAAACTTAAGTCATACACATTAATGATTGTGTCAACAAATAGTCATGAAAGTAGAAGAAAGAGGCTAAACACTCCTATTAGCAAAGACCATAATAGCAACATGGGTTGGATTATAAACATAATCCCCTCTTGTACTTTGAATTAGATTTAGTTCATTTGTTTAAAATAAGTGACTTGATCACACAATGTCAAGTAAGCTCAAAATCCCTTGTTTTTGGAAGGTAAAAAGGGAGGTGGATAATAGAAAATGGGTGAATGGATGATAGTGTAACCTTCTTGTGGGGATGGCTTGCCCCTTTTTTAGGTGACCTAGGAACCATTATAAACAAGTATATATCTTATTTGGTCTATATTTATTGATGTGATAAGTCTACTTTTTAACTTTTGTGAAAGCTAATTGAAACTTTCATATACAATTTTTTGCTTTTTTAAATTTTGACTATGGGTCTTTTTGATGATTTTGTTTGATGGGTTTGGGAAGTTGATCGATGTAGGAAGCTTCCAAGTGATTGTTTTCTTTGATAAATGTTTGACTTAGCCATCCTTCAATGGAGTGGTCTAGGCTTTGGAGTTGTTTATGTTGATAGTTATCCTTTAAGGGAACAATTTACATTTTTTAGCAATTTTGATTGTTTTGGCAACTGTCCTTCAAGGGAGCAATATGAAATGCTAGAGATGACCCCTAAGACATATAGTATTTTTATTTTTTTAATTTTTAGACATAGACTTGATAATATAGGCTTAAGGCTTATATTTATGAAAGCAAAACTAGAGCACAAGAAGGTTGAATAGTGGGTGAGAGGATGTTTTAAGAGACAACAACCATGGGATTCCATCCTATTAGGGACAAAAAGTATCTATGAGAATCATGCCATGGGTGGAGACATGGTACCCACATTTAGGAATAGGCTAAGACTATGATAGATAATCACATAATCCTATATTTAATTAGTTGTCCTTAAAAATAAGGAGATGAAATGGTTTTAAAACAAGGAATGAGTTAAAGTTAGACATAATATGAGTTTGAAATTGTTTTAACAAAAAGACAGATGTGAATGCAAAGAATTGAGGGGCTTAGGTTTTGAGATGCCCCGAATCCACACTTATGCAAAGATGGTTTAAGCCAATCTGGAGCCAAGATGTCCCCCAGTGAATTTTTTGATACTTTATTAGACATTAAAAAGGTTCTGGATTGATATTGCTTAAGGAGGAGGAATGAAATGAAATGATTCCATTCATCTCTACAAGGTTGGTTAGGTGATGGTTTTTAGGCTTTAGTTTTTCTTGTTATACTTTTTTTTGGGTTTTTTAGGTTTGTTTAAGTTGTTTGGGTTTTAAGGAAAGGTGTTGGGCTAGGCCCTGTTATGACAGTGACCGATGTCAGTCATGAGTCGATTGATGTTGGTCTACTAGAGACTGGTATCAATCAAGGTTTAAAGGTAAAAGAGGTATAAAGGTGGATCAATGACAGTCCAATAGAGACTGGTATTGATTGGATTTTAGAGGCAAAAAAGAGGTCAAAGGACATGGTTTAAGTTAGAGATTGCTTGGATTTTGATAAAAAAATTCTCAAGCACAAGGTTTGTTTAAGGTTGGTTTGGTGTTAGGCTACGTGTAGGTTGAGGCATAAGTGTCAAGGGTTGGTTTGGTCTTTGGTTAATGTTTATAGGCATATGTTTTGGTTTATGTAATGGTGTGGAGTGGTAGGCAAGAGGTTAAGGTTTAGTTTTGGATGAAGTTTTGATTTATTGCTTAAGGTGAGGTTTTAGACTGACAAATGGTTAAAGCCTTTTGCAGGGAATGTTACCCCAGTAACTCTTTCCATGTACATTCAAGGTGGGAAAAAGGATCCACATGAAGATGTTGGTTAGTAAGGAGGGCTGAGGAGGGAGAAGATGACTTCATCCTCTTCTCAAGGATTGTTAGTTTGTTAGTCATTAATTGGTGTGGAGTTCAAGTTGTAGGCAGTGGTTTAGGTAGGATTTCCCCTATGATACTAGGGTGATGGAAATAATTTTGGACTAGAATTTGGTGGGTTTGGGTTATAGAAATGATGTTGGTAACATCACCCTGTAATAAAGATTGATTGGACAAGAATGTCTGATTATCCCAATGAGGGAGCTTTGGTATGGTGCGAAGGAAGGATTTAATAAGTTTGAGATTCTTAATTGAACTTGATGATGTGGTATGGGTAGATTGGATAAAAAGGTGACCAAGATTACTTTCTCCATTATTATTTAAGAAAACTCAAATTGAGGGTTGATTTTGGTTTGAGTTGGTAACTAAGTTGGTCATGTTTAAATTGAAAGTTAGGTTGATTATGGTTACTTGATTTGGTTTAAAGTTTGGTTTGATTGGTTGAGGGAGGTAAGCTAAGTCATTGATTTGGTTTGCTTGTTTGTTTGGTTTATTTGGTTTGTAGGTTGAGGTAAGATGACAAAGATTTAACCCTAATATAAAGGGATTCATACCAAATATAATGTCATTAGGTAGATGAATATGAGTAGATCATAGAGTAATTGGATTGAATTGGTTATGGTTGAGGTTGGGTTGGCTTTAGTTGATGTATTTTGTTTGACTAAAAGTGGAAGTGGAATAGGTGAATTGGTCTGAGTTTGCATTTGTTCAACTAAAATAGGAAGTGGAATGGGTGAGGTAGTTTTGACTTGTTACACTAAATGAGTAAGTGGGAGATGTATGGTTGTTTGGAGTGTCTCCACCTTTTGAGGAAGGGGAAGAAGTAGGTTGGTTTGAGTTTGATCCACTATAAGGGGAAGTGGAAGAGGCAAGGTTATTTCCTTAATTTTAGTTTCAAAGGAAAGTTGAAAAGGTTTCAGTTGGTCAACAATTGGATTGGTTGAGGTTGATTCTTCCTTAGTGATGATTTCAAAAGGATGTTGAAAAGGTTGCCCCTAGTCAACAAATGGATTTATAAAGGTTGAGGTTTTGATTATAGTTTCCTTAGTCATATCTTCACTAAAGATCAAATCTAATGCCTGGACCTCGTTGTTTTGATGGTTTTGATTGTTGGTTTGCAAAAAAATGGGTGTAGGAAGAGGTTCAATGATTGATTACTTGAATATAGTCAAGGCTAGATTAGGGGGAACATGGAGACTAACCTTTGGGACCTCCTTTTGATCGATAAGGTTTTGGAAAAACATCTTAAAATACTTATATATATTTACCACATGTCTATTTGTGTGATGATACATGCAAAACTCATTCTCTATAAACCAAATTGGTTTTGGAAGAGAACTATCGATGGATTTGATTTAAGGAATTCTGATGACATAAGGCCTTAAGAGTTTGTCAAAGATTGAGGCATATGATTTCCCCAATGGGGTGTACTTCCTAGGAAAAGGGTGCATCAATGGCTCTTGGAGTTACGAGTTAATTAGTTGGTTTGATGAAGTTGGTTGGTTGAATAAATTGGATTGGCTTGACAAGTTTGATTGATTTAATAGTTTAGGTAGATTTGATAAGATTGGTGGATTTGAAAAGTTTGGTTTATTGTTGTTGGTTTGATTTGATGAGGTTGGTTGGTTTGATATGTTTGATAAGATGTGTAAGGTGGGTTGATTTGATAAGATTGATACCATTGATAAGGTAGGTTGATTTAATAAGGTTGATAACATTGATAAGGTAGGTTGATTTAATAATATTGATTGATAGTTGTTGGTTGGATGACTAAGGGGATAGACCAAAACTTGGTTTTGAGATAAAGAGAGTTGCCAAAAAGGGAGTTTAGGTAATTAATATTATGTTAGGGGTAAATAGTCTATAGTTTGATGAGGTTGAGGTAGTTGATATAATGGTTGGGATAGATAGTCCAAAGATTGGTGAGTTTGAGATAGTTGTAGTTGAGGTGGGTTATGATAATGGTCACATAGGTGCTAAGAGGTTGTTGGTTGGTGTTAGTTGAGATTTTATTGATTTTGGGAAAGGTTGGGTTGGTTATAGGCAAGGTTGGGTTGGTTGTAGGTGAGGTTGGGATCATAATTGGCTTGTGATGTAAAGTAAAGTTCTACGATACAAGGGTTGTTTTCTAAGAGTCTAATGAAGTTAGGATCTCCTCAAGAAAATATAGGGGGGATCCCCATTGAACAAGGCAATGGAGATGAGGTAGATGAAGGAAAGATGATGGAAGATTCCAAGGCGGTTTGATTCCTCACAACTCAAACATAAAGAAGACAAGAAAAGTCAAAAAAAATATAAAACACACACTAAGGTATGTTTAATCCTAAGGGTTCTTTTTGTCTCGCTTGTGGTTTATGCCTTAAGTTATAAGTTTATGTGACTCAACTTGGATTGTAGAATAGGAACTAGAAAAATAAGTCTAAGGATGGTTTCAGGTAGTTTAGGCACAAAGTTATCTATATTGGAATTAGTATGTGGCTTGATATTGGGTCCTACCCCCTCACTTCACACACCGCAATGATAACGGTGTTAGGTTCTTTGCTAGTATATACTGATTTCTAAATATTATACTCAATCAGATAATTGAGTTTTGGTTTCTCCCCTTGGTAATGAAGTCCATGTAGGATAGCCAAGGGTTAAGGTTTACTGTTAGGTGGTGAATCCTATTCGAACATTATGTCAATGTTTTGATGGATGATTTGTATGAGTGGTTTGGTATTGTGTGTGTGATAAGAAGTGATTTGCTATCATTAATTTCATTGTTTACTTTTAAACTATCTGATCTAACCAAGCAAGGATTCAATGGATGCATGTTTTTTTAAACCCAAAGGAAATTTTTGATTTATTTTAAATGACTACAAGAAAAATAAGAAAGCATCTAAATACAACTAATAAATCCAAGAAAACATGAGGGTTCCACCAAGTGTGCCAAAAATTTTCACTATTTTTTGTGTTTATTTGTTTTTTCCTTAGAAAATAAGTAAAAACTTAAAAATAAGGGTATGGTTTAGAATAACCTAGTTTTAGTTGTGTGCTCATGATCTAGCTGATTGTGGAGAGTTCCTCTTTGGCTTCGGAGGATGACCTGAAATAAGAGAGAAAATAGAAAATGGTTTATTAGCAAGATAGATGGGTGGATTGCCTAGCGAAAGCTAGATCCAAGAAGTACTAGACTTCCTTGGACACTGTCAATCCACTCTTTAAACAAGTTAAGTTAATAAAAGTGTTGATAAGAGAGGATTGCAAAGAGTAATGAAAGTACTTAATCAAAATGAAATAAATGATTTTCAAGGAATAAATAAGTTTAAAAAATAACATTAACAAGAAATGTTAAACTATTAAAGTCTAGTTTGGGTTATTGCTTCAGACTCTGTGTGATGATAGGGACTAATAAATAGGGATTTTGTTTGAGGTTTGGAAGTGTTTTTGGCTTGTTATTTTTGGAAAAATGAGTTACATAGTGACCGATTCTGTTCACTGTTAACTGATGATGACCAAAGGATGATCAATTTCAGTCGAGAATGACCAATATTGGTCACATATAACCATTATCGGTCACTATGGGTTATGGTTTTGGGAAAAATGGATGTTGGGTGAGTTGTAGGTAGGTTTTTGTAGGTTATTTTTGTATTGGATGTTGGTTGTGAGGTTGGAATAAATTCTTAGAAGTATCATACTTAGGAGTTGGATAGTTAGGTGACTAGGAATGGTCTGTGGGTGTTTTAATGGGAGATGGAGTGCATGGATTTGCAGAAGTCCAACACAAGGGGGAGTTTGGGAGAGATGGAAAATGAATACAAACATTAAACCTTATAAAATTAAATAATCGAACTTGATATAAGTACCAAATACTTAGCTTTTGGTGTTTGTTGGTTTGGAAAAGTCCTGAGGTTGGATGTAAGTTGTTAGGTATCTTGGAATAATGTGGATAGAGTAATGGTGCTTGAGCTCTTCATGATGAGTTACTGAGGCATTTTGATGTCTTTAGTCTGGTTTGTTGGTTTGCTTGAAATCTTGGATTCACTTGATAGTTAATGATTCTCATTCAAATGGCATTTTTAAACCTTTTGAGGCAGGGTCTTTAGGCTATATTAAGTAGCCGACATTGATCCTAGTCAATCGACATCGGTCGAGGGATGACCAACATCGGTTAGGGATAAATAGTCCAAACTTACTAAATTTAGTTGTTTGCACTTAAGATTGGTTGTTAAGACCAACAAAAATGGGTCGAGGTTAGCTAAGGCAACATTAATATGCATGAAGAGTAAGTCTAAGAAGTTAGGGCATTAAAGGCCAAGGTGGGAAATAGTCCTAAGGCTAGGTGTCAATCATTTAGCCATGGGTTTAGATGGGGAGGTGTAAATAGGATTATTTAACCTAGTTAATTAATTAAATTAGCCAAATGGGGTAGATGGGTGTTTTTAAGGATTTTATTAAATATCCTAACCCAAGGTGGGCAAGGGGGCCAAGGGGTTTAATGTGACACTTAGAGCTGTAGTGTATGGGTTTTTAGTGTCTACAAGCATGGCAAATTAAATCTTATTTTTTAAATCTTTTAATCTTGTTGTTTAGGATTGTGTGAGGATAATATGGATAAAATAATATTGTGGATTTTTTTATTCTTTGAACAAACTTAAACCCTAGCTATAAAGTTGAGGATTCCTACAATCGAGTTTATATATATATGACTGGCTGTGTATGTTAGTTTTGAAACCGTAATGGAAATATGATAAACCATGACTTGGCTAGAAAATGTTTTTCCAAAATTTGTTTTTCTAGGAAAGTTTATATGTGTATTAATTTTTTAAGTATTATATGTATCGATATCTCTTTTATAATATGAATTTTTTATACCTATTTTGGGATTTGGCTATGTATGCAAAACATGGTCAATTTTGGGATGTTTTAGGCATTGTTTAAGCATATAAAATTTGGTTGTGTGTTAAAGTTGATTTCCCTTTATTTTAAAAGAGGATTAAAAATACCACACACATATACATGGGTTTGTATATATATATATGGGACATTTATATACATACCTGTGTGTGTGTGTGTGTGTGTGTGTGTGTGCGCGCGCGCGCTTGTGTGTGTGTGCACGTGCGTGTGTGTGTGTACGTAGCTACATACAGATTTCCAGTAATGAGTATATATAAACAATTTTTGGAGTCATTTTAGTGGTTGAAACCTTTAGCTTGTGAAGAATGGATTTTTTGCATACTCATACCTTGTTTAGTTGACTGAGTTGGATTAGGGACTGCGTATAAGACATATTTAGGTATAACTTGATTAGTAGGTTATATTTCTTGTGAATTGATTATGTCTTTTGGTTGTGCATGCTTTATATTTTGGAGAATCAATTATGTTATTTGGTTATGAAAGCATTTTTCATGTGAATTGATATTTTTTATTGGTTTGGCATTTAAAATATTTGTATTTTGAGTTCATATAGTATATGTTGGACTATATATATCATCTGCATACTCTACTTTACATAACTAGTCGACTGGGTCGATTTAGCAGCTATACATGTGTTAAGTTTTCAAGGTATACAATTTTAGAACATATATGTATGCATATTGCTTTTCAAGTGTTTAAATCTACTAGTTTTGCATTGAGGGAGTATTCTTGTGATAGGCAAGGCATGATTTATTCACTTGTGAAATAGGAATAATAATTCAACTAAGCATGAGTAAATTACTTGTGAATTAGGAATAAGAATTTAACTGAGCATGAGTAAATCACTTGTGAAGTAAATATGGACATTCAGTTGTGCATGAATTATTCTTGTAAGAAAATGAATATTGGTATTGGTTTTAATAAAATATTATGATGTGATGTGTAATTAGTATGAATTATATCCTAAGATTATGTACATTAACTATACACTTAGAGTATAGTGAATACATCCTTAGCTGTGGTTATACAATAATTTTCATATATACTTGTTTGAGGAATTTCAATATACATAGTATAAATGGATTGTTTGAACCTGTAGTAAGTTTGAAAATGGGTATTCTATGTATAATTATATGCAACTTGTTATGTGTTTTTTATTATACTTATATGGATTGGTTATGAGGAAACCAAGGTTATTGTATAATATTAGTTATGATATTCAATATAAAGTATTGGATAGGATGTTGCATGATCCTTTGAGGATGTTTTATGAATTGATTATTATTATATTGTTGAAATATGAAACAAAGAAATAGGTTGAAATTATGCTTCATTTATGAATGTACAAATGAGTTTTGTGTGGTTATTTGTATTCTTGATATGAAACTACCCGGATGGTATGTTTCTATAAATGATTACATATGTTTGACTTACTATTGAGATTTGGTAACTTGTAGTCTTGTTATGAGATATACCTGGATGGTATATTCTATTAAGGATTGTATTTGTTTTGTTTATGATGTATGTATTAAATAATAGTTTTTGAGATTAATTGCATAACATTTGATGGACTAAATATATGCATTTGATTACTTCCATACTTAGCATGTTTTATGTTTGATAATAGGAATTAATCTGATTGAATCTATTAGTTATGTTTTACTTAACCAAATCTTGTATTTATGACTCTAAATACACTATGAGACAGACTTCACTAGCTTAGTTAATGAAATCAGTACAAGATTAAAATAATTCGATCAAGTGGTGTGTATGAATCTAACTGATCATGGAGATCAATAACTATTTGAAAACTTTGACCATAAAAAAAATATGTTTCTAACATGATATCGCACAACATGCAAATCAAACATATGAAATCTTATAGCACACGGGGTACTAACATGTCTCTCTAGATTCCCCCACCATCACCATCTACCTATCCATGAAGGAAGGGCCATTATTAGATAGGGGATTATGTGGGGGAACAATGGTACATGGTTGGTGTGAAAAAGCTCAGATGACGCTCTCCCTCCCCACTACACTACTTACCTAGAGACTACACTTGAGATTATCAGAGATACATGAATTGGTTCAACTCGAGCTCTAGAGAGCTTGGTATCTATTTATTGTATAGGGATAAAATCCTAATGGAAATTTAATTATATTATTTTGTTATACTTGAACAATAGTAGTTGTATTATTGGACCAATCATGGCTATGTTTTAATGTATTTACTTCCTTGCAGTTATGATACGTTATGTTGCATACAGTGTTAGAATTTGGAACTGTTACTATTTTAAGTTGGTGATAATTTAATTTGATTGGCTAAGTTGTTAAGTATCACTATGGAATGAATGAATGTTAAGTAATTAGTTTTTTTTAAAGAAAAAATTACTACATTATTCTAGGTACAACTTGAGGGGTTGTAACACCATTTTGGTTTGATATTTTCTTTGAGCTAATTTTGGGCATGCTCTCATCAACATTGCATTGATTCATGGAACTTTATTTTGAAGCACTTGTACACTTTGCATAATGAACCTGAATTGAAAAACAATTTGTATTTAGGTGTCAAGTGTATTATAAGATCCATGGTAGGGTTTATTGTATCTTCAAATAAAATCAATGTTATGTATAAGATCTTATTTATTACGATGATCAAAGATGTGTAGTTTTATTCATTAGAGAGATGACCCATCATAAATTTGGCCTCCTTAAGACTTGTTAGCATAGCTCTTATTTTCATGGTTCAACTTTTGACTCCTTTCTTCAACCTCAATTTCAAAGGCACAATGGACCCGTTACTCTACTCAATTGTCACAAGTTGTCAAGGGAAAGATCTCAACAACTTAGCTCTTTTTTTGTTATATTTTATCCCCTTTTTTCTTTTAAGCTCTTATTTGAAATGCACTTTTCTTATGGATATATTAACATGTTAATGTTAATAATGAACAATTATGTATGCATGCATGCATGCATGTATGTATGTATGTATGTATGTATGTATGTATGTATGTATGTATGTATGTATGTGAGCATAAAATACTAAATTAAATTCCTTGTTTCTAGATAATGAGTTAATAATGATGGTCTCCAATCTAGGAGACACTACACATATTCAAGTGATTGTGACAGTTGTTAAAATAGAAATATAAAAGTTTGAATTAAATTCCTTCTTTCTAGATAATGAGTTAAATTAGGATGGTATCTAATTTAGGAGACACTACACACATACAAGTGATTGTGATAATTATTGGAATAGAAACCAATCTTTTCTCTTTTGACCATTCTTCCTTGTCTCAGTATTATATGAAGACATTTGAGCTAGATATTTGGATAGTTTATAGAGGGTGTCTATGTCCACTATATTTGAAGGAGAAATCATTGAAAAAAAATATCTTTTGACCAAAATCTATAGTAGGAAAATGAACCTTTAGAGGCAAAATAGTGGTAGGATTTTGAACTAGGGTCCAACTGCTCATATCTTCTCTTTTTTCCAGTGGATTCTTCACTCACTTGGTCATCTTTTTTGTTCTTGGGGTTCCATAGGCTATTTTGGTCTCATGGACATTATTAAAATCTCTATATATCTATATTTACCCTAGTTATCTATTTAATCTTTACCCTAGTTATCTCTTTAGCTTTTCATTCTCTTACTAACCATTTTTGTGTCATGTTACTAAAATTTTTAACATGGGATTATTCATTAGTAAATGCTAAATAAACATTTTCAAATTGATGTGACACCAAAGGGTAGGGTGATCACCTAAATCTAACTATCAAAAAGTATTATTTTTTAATTAGATGCCATGTGTGTAATTGCATTACCACCCTCCACAATTACAATAAGTTATATAGTGATGGGTCACTTTACTTATTATTTTTCTTAAGCATCCTTAAAAAAACTTAATATAATTTAAAATAAGGAAAGTTGTGTGTAGACATTACCATTCCAAGTAGTTATTAAAATTGAACCCTTCCCAACCCTTGCAAGGAGTTCAAACACATTTTAGAAGTGCAATTTAAAAATCACCAAAAAAAAAAAGAATTCACTTGTCATTTATCAAGGGAAACAAATTTTATAAAATTTTAAAAACAAATGCTACAATCTAAAAGAAGACATCACACTATCATAAGGTGTTTATTGGTTGGAGAGTAACAACTCTCAAGAATTGATGCACTAAAGACTATAGTTAATGTGTGCAATCATAAGAACTTAATTTCACGTCAATCAAGCAATTTATCTAGTAATAGGTGTACTCACAATAATTTAATTTCATCCCCATAAATGTGAATGAAAAGAGTTACAAATACAATCTATCCTCTTCCATTCATCATTCTCCATCACAAATTAGCCATCTATCTTTATGTTTTTTAGAGTCAATTCAAATAGAGAAAAAATTGCCCATCTTGTCACCTTCCTTAACCTCTATATTTGTAGTTATATATATATATATATATATATATATATATATATATATATAGAGAGAGAGAGAGAGAGAGAGAGAGAGAGAGAGAGAGCCAACATTATAGTTTATAGATTTTAGAAATACTCAATTAATTTACATTTGCATGTTATTTTGTAATTTCATATTCTAGTGTACAGCTTTAGAGTTAAATATATCTAAGCGCTACACTTGTAATATTTATGATCATAAAAATTATAGTTGTAATTTGTAGATTATAGTTTTTATGTAGGCATGTGCATTACTTGTAGTCATATTATCAAATACACAAAAATATTTGATGGATCTCAACTGTATTGCAACATAATTAAAACTTATAAATTATAGTCTTTGTGTAGGCATGTGCATTACCTATAGTTGTATTATCAGATATACAAAAATGTTTGATGTATCCCAACTGTATTACAACTCGATTAATGTTAAAGCTAAATGGAGGTATTTTACAGGGTATGCTTAACTAGAACCTTGTTATTTTGTTTGGCTATATGGGTATTGAAATTATTTATTGTGTTATGTTAGATTCGTCCTTTTGCATGGTAAAACAATGCTTATACAACCATTTTTTTTAGATTTGATGGATGCAATTGGGAAAAAAAATATCTTAACGGTGTGATTGTAACTGATAAGGTTAATATATTGATTGAATAGCCCTCGAGACACAGACCAAAGGAGCTACAAGACATTCAAAAAGTTACATGCTATCTTCTGATTTTTAATGCCTCATCTATTTAATTGTAACATCCCAAATATTTGATTATTTAAATGGAAGAACATAATCATAATAATAATATGAACTTATTTTGAATAGTGTAAAAAGAGGATTGTGCACCTCCAAATACATGTGGTGTATCATGTCTCGTAAATAATAATAAAAAAAAAATCATTTATTTTGTGTAAAAATCTATATTTAAAATTTTTTTTTTTCCAAGCATACATTGTTTGATCAATCCTTCCATATAAAATTTAAATTTGATGGTCGACTTTGCATGTCAAATAAAATTTTTACAATACTTATCTATTCAACATTTCCCCCTAAAAGTTATAAGAGTCATCTAAGGAAACTTATATATGTGTGTGTGTGTGTGTGTATGTGTGTAATCATTCATGAATATTTATGTAATCTTTACTAATTTTTGATAGTCCACTTTACAAAATAGTTTCATTTAATATAGTTTTCAAAAATAATCCTTGATATTTCAAGATTAAGATACATAAATACATTCATACAGTTGTCAAATTTAACCCAATAAATTTTAAGGTGCTGAAACCCATGTTAAAAATTGAAGTGACTAAAAAATATTTAACATATTTTTTTAATGAAATGTGTACTTAATTTACTCTTTTAAATTAAAGTACAACTATTTCTTGGTAGTTTTTCTCCTATAAAAATTCCTTCAACTTGAAATTAGGACTAGCCTTTCAAATTTGATCACTGAGATTCCCAATATTTTGGCCCCTCTAATTTCAATCCATACATTGTACCACTCGACCGTGCTTCCATGGTTAGATTACCCTCCACAAACAAGAAATTTTATGTTTCTTATAAAACATCCTCGCATGTGGACGAACATCCCCAGTTGATAAAGCAAAGTGATTAGAATCTAATTGCTATACAAATTTATCATTTGGTTAATCAGTAAATGGTAGAATCGTTTCTTTTTTCACGGTAAATGTTCTTTTTTCTTCTATTGTTTAGCTGTCAGAGAAATGATTGAAACAGAAATAGTTGGCTCACAGAAATGCAACTCACTCACAAAAATCGACCAGTTGGCAGAAATAGTGTTAAGGTCGCACTGGATTTGGAGCTTGATTTTAAATAATGCGAAAAACCATGAATGTCTCTATTTATGTAGAGACAAATATAGAGTGCTACCTTTGGGTTGATAAGTATATTTTAAGACTAAGTTTTGTTGGCAGTGAATATCAACTGGCCATCTTTTTATTGTAAACGTCCATGAACTCTCTCTAAATTTTTTTTATATTAATATTCCACATATATACGTGGATTTACAATTTTGATGTTGTAAGTTCCTGTTTCAAAACTGGGCGAATGTATTCTTCATATCCTTTGGCTACAACAGACTCGTTAAGAGAATCCTTAAAAGCTTCCTCGTACAGATGTGAATACACATTTCCATCATATCGTCCAAACGTAGATCCCAAAAAATGATCCGTGTAATTAAATGCATCAACCAGAGCCACAGCATTTGGACGGACCTACAAGCAAGAATGCAGTTACCTATGCACTCATGAAAACTTTAAAACAATTAATTCTAAAAAGCACTTGGAATAAACTAGAATTCTTATTAGAGGGCACGAAGTTGATCACTTGGGAATACCGACTGTTCACTTGTAAGGTAACCAACTGAAAGGAAATCACCCTGATGTTTGTGCAATAATGACAATGCATACACACTGCACAACATCTCAAGCTGATGCTTCACTTCCTTCCCTAGAATGCCTTTCTCTAGCTTCTCAATAAACCTGCAGTATACTAATCAGCATTAGTTATAGGATCTGAAGTGCCTTCCTTCTTATAACAACTCAATTTTACAGCAAATATAAGATTCAAAAATAAACTCCCAGGTTTGGTTTGTGGGTGACTATGATGGATGGAAGTTTAACTAAAGGAAGTTTCTGATTTAGATTTAGATGTACACTTATTCAGTATTGTAATCCACTATATAGAAAATATGGGTAGATATCCACAATATGTAATAGAGAGGTTAAAATTAAAAAATAAATAAAAAATAGTCAATCCAAATTTATTTCAATCTTGATCAAATGTTGTGATGTCCCATTTTCTAAATTAAAATAATATTATTATTAAAATAAAAAATATTTTTAAATACTTAAAATATAAAATAATGATATATTCAAGTTGTCAAAAAGGTAAACATGTCGGCAACTTATTCTAATCCAATAATATCCAACTAGGACAACTTCATAAGGCAATTGTATTGTGTGTAATTAGCAACCAAGGGTGGTTTGAACACCAATTTGTTTGCGACAGGTGGGCAACTTTATCCTAAGGTTTGGTGAGTAACTTGAGAGGTGGGTGACTTGCTTTGAGAGCTTGATGACTAGGGTTTGAGATCCAAATCAAACAAAAATCAGGGTTTACAGGTGTTGAAGACCCCTTTTCTAGCTTTGTGTAGAGTTACATTCACAAATTTATTATTCCCAGCTAGGACGACCCCCTTTGAGGGCTTGATTTAAGAATTTGTAGGGCTATTTCAACCTGAAATAGACTTGAGAATATTACATAAATATTTTGATATTTTTAATATAATTTTCTAGCCATTTGATCCGAAAAAATCAACAAAAAATAAGATATTCATGTCATTATACTTTTCAAAATAAATTGGTGCATTTTTTACAGTGTTTTATTAGTGTGGAAGCCCTAAATATTTATTTGCAACATTTAGAAAATTAAGGGCTAAGGTTTGAATGTTTAATTCAGAAATTTTCAGTTTTGGTGTTAGTGTTTGAGGATGAAAATTTTGAAAATATAATTTTTTGTTACCAAATATTTTATAAAATATTTCCAAAGGTTTCTACATTTATTTTCAGTGGTTTGTGTTTGTTGCCTTGATATAAATTATTTCATATCGTTGTTAGGGTTTGAAATAAAATCAAAATTTTGTATTTTGGATAAATGTTTGTAGGAAAACCCTAGTTGTTATAACTCTACACCAAAAGGGACATTACAAATGCATTGGTGTGTTGAACCCTGACATCAAAATATCATCATTCAAAAAGCATAATGAACAGATTTAGAGGGTTGGATCTAAGTGAAAAATTGAAAAGTATGAAAATTGTGTCATTGATCATTAGTAGTAAAATTCACATATTTCTATTAGAAAAATAAAACATCCCCCAAATTCTCATAAAAATAGCAAGCAACAATGAGTCCAAAGTACAATTTATCATAAGGTTGAAACTATGTTATGAAAGGAAATGTCAAATAAAATTCCAAGATAATCTTACCAACAAGAAAAACACCATATCTTTATCTAACGATGAGGTAAGGAATCCTGAACCCTGAAGGATGTAATCAACTTTCATTGATTGGTTCTTTTGGAGAATCTTTAAAGACTTAATAAATCCATATCCAAACTATCAGATAGTAAGATTAGTTGTGAACATGGTAACCTCGATATTGTCTCCTTGTTAAGAAATTAGATAAGTTAGTTCAGACTTCTAAGTGACCCATATAATCCTCTTGGCCTCATGCCCACTCTTCTGGACAAAAAGATGTAATGTCCCCTTTTCATATAAAAGTCATTTTAATCATTCAAAAATATAAGATAATTTAATTAATTATTAAAATAGAACTATCTTGGATAATTATTTGAATTATCAAAAATATAGTTTTAACCATTTGAAAAATTAAGGAAATTTTAATAATTATTTTAAGGGGTTTTCTAATTAATAAATTATTTGAAAAGTGTTTTTTATCATTTTAATTATTATAAAAATTTAATTAATTATTTAAGCAAGGACCTAATATAAAATAATTATTTAATTTGTCAAAAAGTAATTTTAATTACTAATTTATTAAGACAAGTTATTTAATTAATTCAAAAAAGCCTAAAATGAAATTAAAATGAAAGTCGGTTTGAGTGCTAAAGCAAAGAAAAAATATATATATCTTAAAAGTTGGCAAGAGAGGGTTATAAGGTATTTTACCTCCTCAAGGTGGTTCACCCCTCTTTGAAAGGTACAAATATAAAGTGAAGATCACAATTGAAGATATGCTGAAAATTGATATTGTTTCTTCATATTTGAAGAAGATATTGGGATGTATGCTCAATAAGTGTTTGTAAATTTCGAGTTGATTATTCTACAAAAAGTGTCTTTTGATGCCACCTATTGCTAAAGTAGATTTGGCCCTAGAGTAGGGTGATTTGTTTTGTGTGTTTGTTGAGAGGGTTTGATAGATAAATTGATGTCTAACTTAAGTATAATAAATTTGATTATTATTTGTATCAATCCTCCCAAGGGTGGCGGCTTGTTTGGGATTGAGGGTTTGATGTTTGAAGAGATAAATTATGAAAACTAGGGTATTCAAAATTTTAGAATGAGTTTTGGTGACCTTCCCATGGAAGAAAAATTCTAATTTTTTTATAGTCATTAATTTTGTGATCATTTTGAGCTCTTATTTGCATCATAATTCCAAATATTGAGGGAGTTATGAATTTTTAAAGTTTTTGTTGTTCGTAGGAAATAATATTTGTTGAGGGCATATTTGCAAGGTTTTCAGTGACCTTTTTGAGGGTCAAATAATATCATAATTATTTTTAGATTTTTGGCATATTATTTCTAGGGTTTTGAAATCATTTTGAGGGTTAATTCGAGGCAAAAATTTTGATTTAATTATTTTAGTAATTTTTTGAATATTGGCGATTGGATTGGACTAGCGTTTGATCACTTTGAAACCCTAACCATTGATTCATGGATATTATGACTGCTATGTTTTTTGCATGATTTTGTCTAAAATTTTATGAAAGCTTGAGTAGGGATTAGAGGGGAAAAAGATGTCAATTCAGCTTGTGTGGCACTAGGGTTTGGAGGATTGAAACATTCATTTCATGATTTTTCTTCATTGTGATAAGAGCCATTGGTGTCCAAATTCACAAGGTACTTATTTATTATTTATTTCAAAGTTAATTGAAGTTAATTTCTAGTTTGAAGGTGCAATTACAACAACTAGGGTTTATTGATTTTTTTAATTTTAGAATTTACAAAAATGTGGATTTTAGAGAAAACCCTTTTTTGTTTAAATCGTCCCATTTGAGGACATTACAGTGGTATCAGAGCATCAATCTTTTCCACTTGTGAGGTTTGGTATTGTAAATTTGGATGCAAATAAATAAAAAGATTTTGTGTTATCAGAGAATGGGAAAAGCCATGGATGATGAAGGGTTTACTTCTAGAAGCAAGTAAAGTTTTTGTAGAATTTGATCAAGGAGAGCCAAAGCGATCTTCAACATATCTTGAGTATGCAATTTTCAGCCATGTTGAAGACTACCACCTTAATGGAAAAAAAAGTTCGAATGGCAATGAGTGGGTTTCTATCAACCCCCCTCATAAATTCTTCAAGGCTACATTTTTGTAGAGAGAACTAATAGTTGAGATTGAAACATTCATGTGTGATTCACTTAATACATATCAACAAGAGTATGCAGCCCTAAGTTTGGACACACAAGCACTTTTATCATTTCAAGATTATTGTGAGATGAAGGATAGATCAAAACCAAGAGTACCAAGTATGCAACCCCGTAGACACTCGCATCAAAGGGAAAGGTAAGAAGGAGTCATCAAGGAAGAAAGGACTGAACTACATGGAGAGTTGGAGGAAAAAAAATGAAGGAACAACCCTTTATGGGGACTCCTATAAGGGAGCCAATGAAGCAAAAAAAATCAGAGTTTGATGGGCAGCCCATAGGGGTGCAAGCGAATAATAAAAGAGAAGAGGAAACCAACGAGCAAGAAATAAAATAAGTGCAAGCTAAGGATTTTTTATTGATAGGAGATGTCTATTCATCTTCTAATGATTGTATACATGACAGTGAAGTCACCAAAGATGATACAATGAAGGATATGGTTTGCAAAATGAGGCATGAGGGTTCTTTGATTCAAGTTCACAATTATTGGCACCAAGAGATATGGGATCCTGGTAATTTTTTGAGTTGTACGAAGGTTCTTTTTATGAATAATTCCATGGGAATAAAAAAAATAGAATCATTTAGGGCATTAAGGAATATAGGCATGCACAAGTTAACATTTGAACTATAGTTTAAGGTGAGAGAAAATTAAAATATTTTGCATGGTTTCCTTCATCTTCATCAATCAACGTGATAAGAGGGTATTTTATGAGTATGAGGAAGAGGGTATTTCATGAGTATGAGGAAGAAGGATGAAAGGAATAATGATAGGGCTATTATCAGGGAGGCAAAGTATTTAAATTTTGTATGCCTGTTTATAAACTGTACAAATAAAAACTTGTGTCTGTCTGTATATATAAATACATATATGCCCGTTGTATATATCTAGTTATGGACTGCATTAATAAATACATATACACCTGAAATATATATAGAAAAATGATTATATATATATATATATGGTGTCTCACTTTTAGAGGTTGAACTAATTTGGAAATATACAGACTTTGTGCAACATAGAATTTTATTCTTCTGAAAATTCAACAAACAGAGCTGTGGCATCCCAATTTATTAGGCTACGCTAAATAAATAAATGCTTATATTCTATATACAAAGATATCATTTTTGTTTTTCATATATGCAACTTTAAAGACCTATACAAAAATATATATATTTATTAGGCATATATTTATACGATTCATCTCGATTTATACTGCTAGATTGATATGTTATACATATAGACATATATACGCAGCCATAGGGATTTTTGATATGTTATGCATATAGACATATATACGCAGCCATAGGGATTTATGCATAGCCTAACAAGCTGTATATTCTAGCCTAATAAATTCAACTAACATCATAAATTGATACTACATATTGTAGGTAATACACCCAAAATTCAATGAATATATTACTATCGCTGTAGTTTGTATTAATACATCCTAAATTCAATGCAAAGTATCCTATCGCTGTAGATGGCATATTTGGAATTAGTTGAGTTTGTGTCAATATATAAAGCATGTTGCTGTAGTAGTATAATTAACGCAGTCCGATCTAGGATGTAGATCGTTGATATTTAACACGGTGCATTAACACAATCCGATCCATGTATTCTGATAAGTATGCAGCAGCAAAGTATATCCAAAAATAGTGCAGCGATTTATATTTCATAGGGCAGCGATTTATATATCATAGTGCAGCGATTTATATAATATTGTGTAGAGAATTAACCTTGGATACAGCGTATGCTTTAATTCTAAGACATTTATCAGATCGCCTCATTTGCCTGTGCTTTGCCAAACATTTATAATCCGTGTTTGGAAGCCCGTGTTAACCCTAATTATAGGGCACCATACTTTTTCTTACAGCGATTTATATCTGTAAAAATATATTAACTACAGGGGTATGGAACGGAATTCCTACAATTTTATTAATTATAAGCTTTTATAGCGAGTCCTGAATATACACATATATAGTGTGGTATATTTTATCAATTTTACTTGGGCTATATACCTTTCACAGATCTGTACTCCAATGGAATATGTGAATTAATGTAATGGTTAATAAATTTCTGGCGTTAGAAGAATTATACTGATAAGAGTTAAGTCGATTTTAGTGAATTACTCTCATAATATACAATATACATAAATAGGATGTCTTTGTAGTGGTGGAAGACTATAGGCAAAAAATAGTTGTTCAAAAAGGAAACTATGAGTGATTGTTCTTTACTCTCTCGATTTGGTATTTGTGGTAATTGTTGTCACATAGCTTATATTGTACTCCGAAAATACAAAACAAGGTATATATAAATACGTAGTTGAGTATGTGTAAGTATTGTACGAATTGTGAAGACATAAAAGTTAACGAGATTAACACCTTATGTTGTAGATACTAAAATCTTGTATAAGCAAGCTATGTATAATTGTTTATAAACTATGACTGTTTTTTTTTCTATATATAATGTATGATTGTATTTTCTAATAATGAATTAATCCTTTATATGGGATAAAGTAGGTCAAAGTTAAAGCTTATGGAAGTAAGGAAAACCCCTATATAGACTTGATGCCCTTTCTCAGTCAAATATTTGTTAAAGACATAATAGTTTACTTTTAGAGAAATGAGGAATACTGTTAGTTTAGTATAACGATAATTGTGTATTAAAACATATATTTTATGTAGTGCATGTTAGGCAAGGTGCGTAATATGAGAACATAGATACTTTTATACACATATATAGCTTATGTATGAATTGGGATACGCGATTATAAGTATAGATTCTGACTAGTTCATTGTCATAGTTTTGGTGATTCATTTATCTGTGTATTGTTGAATCTTTTGAGTATCATATAAGAGCAATTTGTGTGTCGCTGAATACTTATGTGTGAACCTTGATACGAAAGACTAAGTAGTCTTGAGAACTTGTGTATGAATTATTTACGCTTTGTTTTTATCAGGATGAAAATCTATTTAGTTAAGGATAAAAATTATGGAGTTTTATAGTGCTGAATCCCTTATAAATCGTCAAAATATTTGTGAACATGAGAGTTTTATGGAATGTTGAAATCATAGGGAGTTCTTGATTAAGAAATATAAATGAACTTTGATATAGTATTTACATATCATTTGAGTACTCTCATACGGTAGATATTATGATGTATAAGTACTCGTATATAAGATATATACTTATAACATTAGATGGTTAAAATAAGATAGAGAGTTTCTTAGCGATCAGAAACTATAACCATATAAAAATAGTCTCCTAGAAACGGAATGAGTTGTTTATGTGAAAGATTATGTTATAATTAAAATGTGAAAGATTATGTTATAATTGGTTAATTACAAATATTATGATTGACTACTTGTAAGTAAGTAGTATGTACATAAAAATAATGGAATGAATTATTACTTCTTGTAATATATACTTGAACCTACTTATGGAGGTTAGGTTATGTAGTTTAAACATAGGGTATACCTGAGTGGTATAACCCGTATTTGCTTGATTATTATTTATGATTATGAGACATTTGATTCTCAAAATTGTAAGTCTGATTGTTCTTAATTATGTAGTGCACATAAGCAATGAACTATGATATTATAAGATGTCATAGAGATTATTTTATTTGAAAACTATAGTCTAAATATATGTTATATCTGGATAGTATAAAGTGTAATTGTTATGTTTATACACATTCATATATTTGACAAACTAAATGTATGCATGTTGACTATTTTTATGATTAACATGGTTTTATGATAGTTAGTAGGACCTTATTTATGTGTGCATTCAATCCTCCGTGAAAGTATAACAAATACTAGAATAGAATATTATATGTTTACAAGAACTGAGACTTTCTTACCATAGCTAATTGTTTAAACAAAAACTTATGTCTCCATTGATTTATACCACTTTATTATGGCTGGTTGTGGAATTTAGTAGTTGTGCTTAAGAATACTAGACTATGATAATATGGGTTATCATAAGGTGTAGTATATTTGGAAACTATTTATAGTACTTAAAATTTGCAATTAGATGTATATTATATCCAGATGATATAAGTTGTAGTCATTATTTCTATTATGGAATAAATAATAATGTGAGATTCATTCATACGTTTGATAGAATAAATGTATGATGTTAGATTATCATGTGCTTAACATGTTATTTTATTGTGAGTATGATATAATCTGTGTGAATCTATTGGTTATATTATGTTAACCAAATTCGTATTGTTGATACTGAGTAAGTAGTGAGATGAACTTCACTAGCTTACTAATATCATGTCAGATGAAGGTAATTTGATCGAGTGGTGTGTATGAATTTTGGCTAATCTTTAGATCATTTATTATTTAAAAACTTTGATCAAAGTAATGTTTAGTGAGACATTGTCATTTCATGAGTATGATTCACATGTTTGTGTGATATCTTGAGTAAAACGAGTTTTTATGATACACCACATGTTTAGTTTTAGAAATCATACGACGCAGGGGTACTAGTTTGTCTCTCTAGATTCCTATGCTATCACTATCTACTCATCCGTGAAGGGAGGACCATTCTATGATGAGATTAGTGTGGGAGATCATTGATCTGTGGTTGGTGTGAAAAAGCATTCAGATGATGTTATTCCTCCCCATAATAATACTAATTTTGAGATGACACTTGAGATTGCTACATATAATAGAGTCTGAGGAACTATGCTCTGGGGAGCCATGTATCTTATATATGTACATTGTATTGTATTGTATTTATTATTGAAACATTAACATGATGAGCTGTAATTACTTATTTATTATATATTAATAGTAGTGGCTGTAGATATGTATCAACCATGGTTGGTTAATCATAATTACTTTTTATATTCCTATTATGATGTGTTTCTTATGATGATAGTGATTAGTGATGTATGATGTAACATGCTTCATTTATAGTTATCAAACTTAAAGTATTTTATATGATCACTGGTTAGGGTCTCGTGGTGTAATATATATAAAGTTTATGTTTGTTTAAATTTTAAAAAAAAAATCATGTATTTCTATATCCTAGTGGGGATTTGACAACATTAGATGGTTGGATTCTACAACTTAAGGTACTTCTCAACGAATTGATTCACTAACACAAAAAACCACCTTTGTAGTATTGAAAATGTCTATTTCGATGTCCCAATGATCGAAAATATTCAACACACAATGCGATAAAGACTTGGAGGCCATTAAGTCTTGGAAGTCATTTGTGGATGCCTCAAAGAAAGAGTATTAACCCCTCAAAAAATATAAGGATAAAAACATCAAGTTTCAACAATTGCACAAACATATGTAGCAGTCGGTTGAAGACTACACCAATGTGTTTCATGACTACATAATACATTTGCACAAGGATTTGATAGAGAAATATAAGGTGATGAAATACATCAATAGAGTCTCACCATATGATTGAAGAACATCTACTTAGTCAAGCAATCTTGTGTAGAATAATTAATATCTACTAAGATACTAAATTATTAAACACAATGTACAAAAATAGTAATTGCATAACATACCATGGCAAAGAAATGTATCCAAACAATAGAATCTAGGATTCAAAAAGATAAGTCTCAATACAATTCACATGGTACAAAGAGGACCTAATACAAGTGCCCATACCCCAACATACAATATACTATTTGAAGGGCAAGATCTAATAGTTGTCTATTAATCCAAACCATCACAACCAACATATCTAAGGGTCTTGCTACATCATAATTGGCAGTCTACATTATCCCCCCTTTAAACAAGCCAAAGTACCTTCCAACACAAGTCACAGACAACATGATAAAAAGTATAATGAAGAGGGAAGCAAAGAGACATTTTTATAGAGTTGTGGGTGATGTAGAAAGTTTACAACATTCATGGGGATAAGAAAAAGCATGCTCACTTAGTGCAATTGTCAATCACTTTTTTTTTCTTGTAAAATCAAAGTGGGGGTTTGGGGGTGACAACTCCCAATGGGCTCTAAGAACAATGTCCTTGGCATGTTCCCTGTCGCAACAAAAGGCTAGGTCAAAGGGAAGTGCCCCTGAAGTGAATCACAATTTGAGCCTTCTATAACCCTTTGAAAACCTTAGATGACAACCAAATGGCTTTGAAAAAAATATTGTCATGGAAAGCCCCTGAAAATAAAGCATTGTATGTTGAGTTTCTAAATGGCTTCCATTTGTGGAAGCAAAAAATTTGAAATCATCTAATACATCCTCATCACCTAAAAAATCCACAACAACCTATGAAGAAGAATCTAAAAATGATGGATGAAAATTGGATTGTATAGTTGACAATAGACCGTACAATGCTAAACCAACAAATGGTTTCCTCTTGCCTTCCACTGCATATGCTATGCTACCATACGATAACATGAATCACCCCTCACAATGCTCTAGGAGAGGAAGGACATCCACAAAAGGAGTGTTTAGTCCATAGGGAACTCATACGACTGGGGAGGATTGAAAATATGTACGACATATGACAATAAATGTATATGTATGCAAAGAATAAGAAGTATAAGAGAGAGAGGGCATTCTGATTGCAAAGAGCCCATAGATAGTAGATCCAAGTGGACAAGTGTACAATAATGGATCTAGATGAATAGTAGCAGCACAAACAATAGAGGAGTTGGGCATGCGAAGGGGTTGTGCCATGGGTTAGATGATAATGGACCATCAAAGGCATAGGAAGTGTATACAAAATGGTCATATGTGAAATGTCCCCTTTTCTAGATTAAGATAATATTATTTAAGTTGGGTTTGGTCATTTCTAATCTTTGGGAAAATTAATAAATATATTATTATTATTAAAACAAAAACCATTTTTAAATACTTAAAATAATAATATGACTAAGTTAGCCAAAAAGTAAATTATTTTAAGCTATTTATATTTAATTCTAAAGTAAAGGGGACTTGGATTTTGAATTGGGAAAAAGGTATAAAAGGAGATGGAGAGATTCATTTCTAGGCATCCATGATCATCTATCTATTGATCTCTTTGATGTTAAGCGTGTTTGCTCATATATTCAGCTATTGGGGATGAAAACCCTCATTGGATTTTAGTATTTGAGGATAACAACCCTCAATACTCAGGTGGTGACTTCATTCAGGGGTCACGTTTGGACATAAATTCATATTTTCAAGCACAAGGGTCACCTGTGAAGGTGGTGAATTAGTTTGGGCAGCTTAGAAGGTTGACAAATCAGTTTTGACAGACTTGGGTGTTGGGAAAATAAGTTTGGAACCCTTAGAAGGATGGACGCAATAATAGGGCAGTATTTGGAGGGTGAACACAATAGTTATAGGTCACTTGGAGTGTGGCGACTTGCCTAGAGGGGATGTCATTAATTTTGGGTATTGTTTGGTGGGTGGAAATTTTAGTTTCTTCCCTCATATTTAGTAATATTTTTACAATTTTTTGGACTACAATTCATTAAAAAATAAGGCTTGTTGTTTCAAATAAATATATTGAAGTTCCTTGATTTTCATGAGGGTTTCTAAGAGGTTTGAGTTTTATTTTATGCTTAATTAGGTCCTTTCAAAATTTTGGGTTAGGGTTTCAATAAAAATTATAATTTTGTATTTTCATTTTAAGGGTTTGATGTAAATTCTAGAAATGTCTAATTTGGTCCTAAAAGGGACATTACAGTATGGTCAAATTTCAGCTTGGGCAAACAAAGTAGTCCTTTTCTGACTGTAAGGTGGTGAGATAATAGAGCATACAACTGAGGTACTATTTCTAGCACATACGGTCCTTTGCTTTCCACTTTATAAGTCCCTTTATGATTTTTTATTTGTCTTTGACCACTATACATTTGGCTACACCTTTCCTTGTATTACTATAAACAATTTTTTTGGTTTATTGTCCCTTTATTCTTTTTCTTTATAAATAAGTCATCAACCACATTATTCTCTTTTTCTATAATACCTGTCCTTTTTATCATTTCGTCAGTTTGGCTTGATGACTCAAACACATTCTTGTCCATACATAGAGGTGAAAATGGACATAATTTTCAATGAGACCCACATTTTGCATTGGTAGATGGCGTATTGACTAAATTCGCTAGTCACTCAGCCCACTTATGTAATTTAAATTTATTAGGCTCAACTTCTCATTAGCTATAATTTTTTATATACACTCTTCATGGGTAAAATTCATGGACTTTAAATATCTATCATGCTTTTGCTTCCTTCATGTTTTTAACAAGGTGCCCATGATTTAAAATTCATGCACCACCAATATTGGTTACTTTAGTGTTTCTTCTCCCTCAACATAGCTTCCATCAGCCAATGTATCATGACTTTGTACATCCAAGGCAAGCTTATCGATGACTTCGAAAATAGGTCATACTTTAGGTGGTCATACTGCACCTTTTCTTAAATTTTTATTTCTATATTCCCCATATAAGTTCATTGATGTTGGTTCCTTGGAGTGCATGTCCACTCCCTATTAAAGCCTATGTTACTAGATACTGCATATATGCCCCTTGGATATGATATGAAATGTTGAATGATACAGATTCATTGGGGAACCATATGGGATTCAACCAAAAAATGTCCCAGGGCTTGCGAATAGGCCCAGATATGTCCAGTGCTATATCCGCAGGCCCAGGGACATTTCCTGGCCATATACGTGGCATTTCACTATAAAAAACATTGTTTTTTTTCCAAATTCACTTCGATAAAAGTCAAACATGGACTTCAAAAAATAATTATACATAAAATAAAGTGGAATTTCAACCCTAAAAGCAACTTTCACACTCATTTTATCAAAAGAAAATAATACATTTACCTTTCATTTCATTTTTACCTAGTGTCCCTAAGATTTCACCTAGAAATCTTGGAATACCCCTTTAAATTTTTTTTGATCTTTTTGACTTGTGTTAATTGTGGGTCATGTTGTTGCTTTCTCATTTAGTTTCATTTTTGGTTTTGCTTTAATGATTTCATTTGCAGACTTGCTCAAAATTCTCTCCAGGAAGTCATAAAAGATACTTAGGTCACATTCGCTAAATATCCATAGGCATGAAATCACTCATATCATTAAAAAAAATCCAAAAGCTCATTCTTTCATCCTAGACCCAAGTGGGTTTCCTAAGATGCTTTACTTATTTTAATTGAGTAAAGTTATCTAAAAACCTCGCTTGTTATAACTCAATGTAAATCGAGTATAAAAGGGAACTTCACTTCATTTCCTAAAATAAACAAGGCAGTCATCCAAGCTTGTAATATAAAGTAATGAGTTGAGAAAATAAAAGATTCATTCTAGGTCATCTTCACATCACTTTGGAGCAACTCATCCTATAAAAGTTTCCTTGGACTGGCTTATGGAGTAATTTTGAGCAGGTTTCTTCTTACTTTTAGGTATGTTTTTCTTTTTATTTTTGTTTTTAGTTTTGTGTATTTTTCTGTAATCTTTTTCCCCAATTTTGTGAAAACCCAACCCCTAATCATTCTTTCCCATTATGGATGATTGCCTCCATTGTTTGATCTTTTCTCTACCTAGGGTTTTGAATGGCCATTACATCAACTGTAGATCTAGTCTGCAATTTTTTAAAAATCATTTTATTTCGTTTGCAAAAAAAAAAAAATTAGTCGATGTTTTTCTATTGCCGTTTCAATATAGATTGGGTATAAGTGAAGTTGTGCTTAAATATGGCTCCATTCATAGGAAACCTCAATAGATAAACATCTTATACAGGAGATTCACCATTAAATGAAGGATATTTATCTCATGACTGCCTAGGTTTTACATTGTGCATAAAATCTAGCCAATAGTTTTTGGCAACTCCACTAGGGACAAGCAAATTTTGCAGACCAGAACCTTTTTTGTAAATATTTTTAAATCTAGTTGACCATCCATTCATCTGGTCAAGTAGATCCCAAGGAAGAACTAATGATTTCTTTAGATTACAAGAGTAGTTTAATTTATGGCATCCACCTCAAACCAGGACACGTAGAGCAAGTATCTCACCCAATAGGAAAGTGCAAGCTCCTCTTGCAAATAAACTACATCATAGTCCAAGGATGGGGATTAATCACTCAGTTTATTCTCAAATATGTTTTAGGATGCAATAAAAACAATAGTAGCTTCCTCCTGCACTACTCGTTCCATGGGGTGCGACCTTTGGACCTCGAAATTTGACACCTCCTCTTCATGACTTGTAGAAGGGATCTAGGAATAATTTTTCCACATTTTATGGAGATTGCAAGAAAAATTTGGATGATCACTTGGCCGCATTCTTCATATATTTTGGGGTACTTTTTGTTGAATATGAAGATGTGTCTATCAGGCTCTTCATAGAGACCCTACATGACTTATCAGCTGAATGGTTTTACCATCTGGCTCCTGACACCATAACTGGTTGGGCCACCCTACGAGATGCATTCCTAAAAAAATTCAAGCCAGCTAAAGATTCAAGTACATTGATTACTCAGCTAACTCAGCTGAAGAAGGATCCACATGAGCACATGTGGGATTTCATTGAAAAATTTCAAAGGATTCTTTATAATATTACTGCTACTACTTTCTTAAGTGACGAAAATTAGAAGGTATTTTTCATTAATGCTTTATTACCTGAAGTTGGTTATTAACAATGTAGAGCACATCTTGTTGACTTGGTTGTAGCTCAAAATATGGCTATCAAAATAGAAGATGATCTCATTATGGTAGGAAAAATAAAAAACACAACTTCTAAGGTTGAAGGTTCCTCTTCAACTAGTACTGTTGATTCGTTGTTACAAAGATTAGTGAATGATGTTGCAGATGAAGAAGCAGATTGTACAAAGTAACAATGTTGTTCCTCCTCAGACTTCAATAATAGAAGCTACATCATTGCTTCTCCTCAAAGACTGGCAATTGAATCTATCCCAAATAACAACATTGAGATGAATGAAGAAGATCAAAAAGCTACTATTGATCAAACTGAGAATGATGATTTTGTAGATCCTGTTGGCAACTCCAACATTGGTTAACTAGACTATGAATCAAAAAATGACTATGAGGAAGCTTTCAAAGAAGATCATAGTCATAATTTTGCAGTATTTACAAGATCACAAGCTCAACAAAGTGGTGAAATATATGGCAATAAACAAAGAAGAGAGAAGAATGACTCTAGATTATATGTTATCATTGTCAAAAGAGGTAGTCCTTTACCTTCTTTTCTAGCCTTGAAAGATAAACAAGTAAGTTCCTCTTCATTTCAACCTCACAGACCTTCTACTCAAACATCTGAAAATGCATCTATTCCTTCTTTTGACAATGTTGATCATATTAAGAAAACTATAATCCAAATTTTAGAAGTTGAGTACTTAAGAGCCTTTCCTGATCAACTAAATAGGTTAGTTAAGTATGTGAAAAGTGATAAGTTAAATTTTACACTCAAAAACTCAGCAAAAGGTATTTTGCCTAACCCTAAAGATACTTCTTCCTAGAATAACGCTGCCATTGTCACTCCCACATCTTCTGAAAGAGTTAAACCATTTTACATTTCTCTGTTACTTAATGGTTTCAAACTAAGTAATTGCATCTTATATTTAGGAGCTTTTGATAATGTTATGCCAACTAAAGTTGTAGATGCTCTTGGGCTCACTTTGACGAAGACAATAGGGAGATGTTATTCCATGGAGAGACAAGTCCCATTAATCAAACAAATTAAGGATGCATAAGCTATTTTATCAGCTTTTCCTGACAAGAGCTTAAAGATGACAATCTTAGTTGTAGATATTCCTATCTCTTATGGGATGTTACTGAGTAGAAACTTCTGCAAAGAATTAAGAGGAGAAGTAAAGATGGATTGGTCATGTGCTCACATTCTAATCAAAGGAGTTAACTAGAAGCTTGAACTTGAAAAGAAGTCAAAATACACTGTCATAACATTTGAAGATCAAAGGTCTCAGACTCTTTTCCAAGATTCAGACCATGAGGTCTATTGTTTGGAAATGAACAAAGAGGATCCAGAACTAGAAATTCAGCTAGAACTAGTAAAAAAAGAAGTTTGGACTCTTAAGTTTGATGGTAGTTGTTGCTACTTTGGATCAGGAGCAGGGGTTATTTTGATATCTCTAGAAGGGAAGGTATACCCATACTCTTACAAGTTGATGTTTGAAAATAATAATAATATAATAGAGTATGAAGCTTTGCTATTAGGAATGGAGCAAGCTAAAAATAAAGGAGTGAAACTCCTTAAAGCACAATGAGATGCTAAACTTATTTTGAAGCAAGTTCATGGATAGTACCAAGTAAAAAGGGATAAAATTAGACACTACAAAGATAGAGTGTTTTCCGTTACACTTGACTTTTCAACGTTCTCCATCAACTTCATTTCAAGAGATCAAAACTCCAAAGCTGATTCTTTGGCAATTACTGCTACAATATTAAATCCAAATTAGCTTACTTCTATTTTCCAATAAGGTAATTATGTAGTAGAAATGGTCTACTACCCCAAAGTCCCTAACAATGTGGAAGGATGACATATTTTTAATGATGACAAGTAAATAGCTGCATTCCTAGAGTAGCAAGACAACTTTGATGAGTTGTATTTTGAAGGAAATAACTCACCTCCTTGACAAACTATGACAGATGAAATTGATCTTGAGCATGGTGAGAACAAAGTAATCATACAACTCAAGGGTAATAAAATTCCTAAAGGTTTAGTTTCCTTAGAAGGAATTTTTGACAAGCATGATCAATTTTTGAAAAGAAATAAAGAATATGGTGAGATCTCTTTTTCGGAGGTGCAACCAATAAATTTGGGTACAAAAGATGAACTCAAGATTGTGAATCTTGGGAAGTGTTGTTCTAAACAAGAATCATAAGCATTCATAGAAGTTCTTAAAAAATATATGGATGTATTTGTAGGGTCCTTCAGAGACTTGAATACATATCTGCCAAAAGAGTAGCAACATTATATTCCATTACAACAAGGACTTAAGTCTTTCAAACAAAAACTTTGATGTCACAATCCAACCATATCAGGTACAATCTATGTTAGAGTACAATAGTTTCTAGATGCATTTATTATTTACCCCATTCATCATTCAGAATGGCTGGATACTATTGTACCTGTGAGAAAGAAGAATGGTGAAATATGATTCTACGTAGACTTCTGTAATCTGAATCAAGCCTCTTTGAAGGATAACTACCCTCTTCCCATCATGGATCACACCTTGCAGGTAGTTACTGGCTCAGAAATGCTATATATGTTAGATGGTTTTTTAGGTTACAATCAAATACAAGTGGCAAGAGAAGATCAATACAAGATAACATTTACCACACCATGGGAAACGTTTGCCTATCATAAAATACCTTTTGGCCTAATCAATGCTGGGGTAAATTTCCAAAGGACAATGGATCTGGCATTTGATCATCTGAAAGATAAGAGTATAGTGGTATACCTTGATGACTTAATGGTCTTTTCCAAGAAAAGGAGTAATCACATAGCTAATTTGGAGGAAGTTCTTATTCAATGCAAAAAGCATGGGATATCTCTCAATCCCAAAAAGTCCATTTTCACTGTTACTGAGGGAAAGCTTCTAGGACATATTGTTTCAAATGAAGGAACAAAGATAGACCCTGAAAGAGTTAAGGCTATTCAAAGCTTGCCTTTTCCAACAATCTAAGAAGGGAGTTCATTCATTCTTTGGTAAGGTAAACTCTCTTAAAAGATTTATTTCAGATTTTGCTAAACTAACTCACCATATTTTAGACATGATGAAGAAAAGGCAGGATTTCAAATGGAATGAAGAAGGAAACAAGGCCTTTGAAAATATCAAAGTGGCCTTAGCAAAAGCTCCAGTACTAGTTGTTGACACTATGGATTACACCATCTGAAAGGATACTCAACTCCCTTCCTCCATGCATCACAATGGAAACATTCCTCTTGCTGTGGGTGGTAAAATTGAGGGTTGGATCTCTATATTAGGGTTAGCTCCCCTTGATGCACCTTGAGGCACTAGATTTACTACTACTAACAATGGGGGGGGTGAAAAGAGATAGAGAAAATAAAAAATAGAACCTAACTAATGTGGTGGGTTATAACTAATGTGGTGATGCACTAAACTGATTGGTATACTCAGCTTTTACCTACACTTTACATCAAAGAGAAGCAAATAGACACCTCATTTGAATGAGAAACTGACTGCATCAGTGTTTCAATAGGAGATCCTATGGAGGTATAGGGAGGAAGAAACTACCAGAGGTGTTCTAAAGACATACTATTGGATGATCTATTCATATACGCCTATACTTCAAGCTAGACACTTCTTGTTGACCTACAGAGAAGAATTCACAATACACTAGATATGTTGGTATAAACCTATGAAAGCATTAAAGAAAATGACTGAACATAAGATGATACCATAGACATGCAAAAGTGCAAGCTCAAATGGAGGTAAAACGCTTCTTTTGATTCAAAGTAAATTTCTTCAGGGCTTCATCATACAATACTGAGAGATCTTTTCAAAATGAGAAGTTACAATTATATAAAGAACTTGGGAAATAGATCATTGACCAGTCAAGGGAAAGAAACCCATGCTATATTAATCACTCATGTACTGACCACAAGCCTATACTTCTATCATCTCCTCTTAAATATATATGGGAAGGCCATGTTGTAGGTGCTTAAGTCACTGCCCTTGATGTTTGGGCCTACAAGAGCATGGGTTATTCCTCCTAGCAACCGATAAGGCCACCCTAAGATATGTTGACTAGGCCATGCTCTCTTCAATGTTGAACACATCTGGCAATTCATTAATTGGAAAAATAAGAAAACATGGGCCTCTCCTCTTCAATTCTCATAACCAATCCCTTTATTGGTTTTCAGTGGAGACTATTTCACCTAAGTGTATTTACTTCTCCTGCTGATGACTCCTGTGCCACCTACCTTGGTTTGGTTCATCCTTGGGTCTGTGTTTTGACTTGTTACACCACTTGGACCATTTTGAGCTTTTGTCTCATGTACATGTGGCCACGTTTTGGGTTACCTACTTTGTTTTCTATTTCCTTGATATTTGGGATCTTGGTGCTTATGAATTTCCTCTTGGGCTCCTTTTTTTGGCGGTTTGTTGAGTCGTTCCTAGGACTCTTGGGCCTTTGAATTCCTTCAAATAAAATGTCTGAAGGAATTATTTTAATTTTTTTATCTGAAAGAATAATTTCTTTTCTAAGTTTTCACTCTTGGACTTTCTTTGACAGGCCTTCAGGCTTTCTTTCCTTCGGATAAAATGTTTGAAGGAATTCCTTTAGACATTTTGTCTAAAAGAATTCTTCTTTGATTACTTTCTAACAGCTAGCTTACCACTTTGAATTTGACATTCACAGGCCTATCATATACATTTGAATCTCAATGGCTAGCTTACTACCCTAAATTTGACATTTGTGGGCCTATCACCAGACATTTGAATCCCAATGGCTAGCCTACTGCCCTAAATTTGATGTTTGTGGGACTGTCACCCACTAGGAGATTTCCTTTAGCATTTTTCAAATGAAAACTTTTGAAGGGAAAGTGACCCTTCATAAAAATTAAAAAGGTCCTCTTTCAAAGCCAAGTGCCCCCCACAAGGGCACCTACCCTTTAGACTTTTGGTCTTCCAAAAATTTTTAGACTTTCTACGACTGTCAAATTTCTTCAGACAAAAAGTCTGAAGGAATTCCTTCAGACATTTTGTCCAAAGAAATTCTTCCTTGAGTTTTCTTTGTTGGATTTCCTTTGGATAAAAAGTCTGAAGCAATTCTCTTTGGCTTGTTACCTTTTCTGAAAGGCAAGTTCCTTTTGGGCTCTCGCCTTGCCCTTTGTTTCGATCAGCTTCCCTCCGCAAGGGCAATTCAAGTCCAAAGTCACCCTTCAGACTTTTGAAAAGGTCCACCTTTCTCATCACCTACCCTCCATAAGGGCACTTAGGCCTCCAAAGTTGCCTTTCAAAACAACTGTAAAAGTCTCGCTTGTTGCCTAAGTGTCCTTGCAAGGGCACCTACCTTTTGAACTTTTTGCAAACGACGCTTCAACCTTTTGAACTTGGTCCATTTTTATGATAAAAATCCCTCCAAAGTAATTTACTTGCCTTGTGAAGCATTCAAGACCAATTTGAGTTTCAAGTCGACTCTTGCTTGTCAGACTCGAAAGCACTTGGTAAGCAAAGAGGCAAACACTTGGTTTTTTCATCAAAAATGGCTTGATGGAGAAAATTTACACAAGGCAGCTGAGGGATAAACTAGCCAAAACCTGGATCGAAAGACTCTTGCAATGAAAGAAGAGGGGTGCCCAATTTTTGGCCTATAGGACCAAAAATTGGTCAACAAAAAGTAAGAGTTAATATTTTTCTTTTACATGCCTCACTATCCATATCTAATTTTAGATTGCAAAAAGAAGTTTGGGAAAGATATTTGTTGCCATGTGTTGATTTCTGTCATGTCCCCACTTTCAGAGTGATCATTCATGGAATTGATGATTAGCCTATCTCATCCATTCTTGTAAGCTAATATTTGTGGTAAGAGAATGTTGTCATATTGAGCTTTTTACGCTGCATAAAAACTTGAAAAGTTGGCTCAATTATGGTTTCAAGTGGATTTTTGGCTAAATGTTGTTTGTGGAGGATTCTATCTGGCCAAATTATTCGAATTTGATAGCCAAGGTGATATTGATCAAAAATGCAAATTTTAATTGCACTTGTCTAAGTGAAATCAACTCCTAGAGAAGGGGATTAGAGAGTTATTTATTATTTTATTTCTCCATTAAAAATAGCCAATTAAAATCGGGAAATTAAAATAATAAAATATATTATTTTGCTAAGGTGTGACCAATCAAGGAGTAATAAGGAATAATAAAAAATAATAAATAAATATTATTTATTTCCTAGTCTAAATTGACGTCCAAGAGCAAAGCAAAAATAAAAATAAAATAATATGTATTGTGCCTTAGAGGAAATTGGTGGTCAAGGGAGAAGAGAGTAAAATAAATATTAAAACTTAATAAATAAAATAAGTCTCCACCAATGTAGCCACCAAAAGTGGGAAAAAAGAAATTATAAATAAACTCTTGGTTTCATTTATGTCATCTTGAATTCTTTGGCAAATTTATATTGGATAATTTTCTCTTGGCTAAAAGATATTTCAGTTAGCTCAAGGTGGTGTTCCCTTGACATTTGTGGATTGGTGATGCTCCCTTTTCACCATTGAGAGGTGATTTCATACAAGGGTCATCATAGAGCTTCAAGGATGGATTTTATAGTGATATGCATTTGTTTTGCAGGGTTATAAGTGATTGATTTTAATTAAAAAATTGGAGATAAAAGCATATTTGATCATCATTCATTAATATCTTGCATTCTTGGCCAAATCACACTATTTTGGCATCATTTGTTATCAGATTTATGAAATTACAGGGTGCTAGAATTTGTATCAGATGCTTTATTTCTCATTACAGTGAGGGTTTATGACTGTAGGAGTCACTTGGCATTGATATTGGGCAATTTGGGCCTAGCCAATTTCACTTTGGGCTAGTCGATTTCATTGTGAAGTCATATTTTTTTTGTGGCAGCTAGGATTTGACATTTTCATCAGACATATTTAGCTACAAAAATGTTATAGGAGGGTTTCAGACTTTAAATCAGGCCTACATCAAACTTTTTTTCATTGGGTTTGGCTGGAAACATCATTGGTTACATTCCTTAGGGTTTGGGTATCACATACCAGCTCTATTGTGCATTTTCTGGGCATATATCAGTCTGATATATGGTCTAATTTTTCATGTCAGACCTTTGAAATTTGTAACAACAGTAAACCATTTCAATAAAGGAGACAAATTTGATTCGGGTATGTGTTGTTTCACTTTTCAATGTGTTTCTTTATGATTCTAAACATTTAATTACTTGATTGTATTTCTCTTTATCAAGTTTACATCAATCAAACACTTGCATGCAAACACAAATATTAATACCCTAAACCAAATCACAAGAAAAAAAATCAGAAATTTACATCAGCAAAGGCGAAAAAATTCAGTGGTACAAGTAAGGGTTATTACACTTTCCAAGATAAACAACCCCCAAGTGAATGTGAGAAGGAAGGTAAGACAAATTGGTGCATGGGAAAGAGGAATTTGGTGAGCCATTTCAACACTACAAAAAAGATGTTCACTTTTAGCTTGCGGCAATTTCTGAGCAGCAAATGGAAGTAAGCAATTTGATCACTTTTTCGGCATGAAACCATGGCCTAACTTTACTAATCTACCTTGGCAAGGTTTTGAGGGATATAAGGACCATGCCAAGGATGCAACAAATATGAGGGACATGTTCCAAATCATACAAACACATCATATAACTGGTAAGCATCATAAGACATTTGATACATTTGATATATTGCCAGTGATGACTACGATTGAAAGGTGGATGCATGGTGTGAATATTCAACCAATGTCAAGACTTGAGGTATGTTTTGTTGTTGATAATTTTACTACACTTTTCTTCACACATAAAAGAAAAAGGCAAGCAATTAAAAGTTGTTACAGTCTATATACAACCCTCTTTTATGATACCTTGAGTGGATATGCCAAGAGAAAAACTTGGATAAATAGATGGAAGGTAAAAGATGACAAGTGCCATGACCAATGGGTCCTTACAAGAGATATTTTTCATTAAATGGCTGCTACTCCTAGCATTTTTAGTTTGTCCTCATTAAGGATTCTTATCACAAAAGGGTGCATAAGCACAAAAAGGACGGAAGGGTTGAGACCTAAGCAATAAGGAATGTGGTGTTTTATGGTCCAAGGATTTGACAAAAAAATGTTATTAAACACCACTATTTTATCTAATGTGTTTGCTTCATGTGAAGGATCACCATGTAGACCGATTTCCATAACAACAAAGAGTACCAAGAATGCTGTAAATTCTATGCAGGGGAAACCACCTAGACTTTGTAGAAATCATTCAATTTTGTGCTTAAAAAACATCGGAGTTTTTATGAAGAAGATGCAAATTCAAGGGGATAAGTGCACCTTAGACTCCAAAGTTTGTGGGGCAATGAATTCTGAATTTGATGATGGGGCAAATGATGAGGATGATATGCAAACCCAGCTGGTCATATATACAGAAGATTTTGATTTATTATGCAATGAGGATCAACCGGAGAAGGGAGAAGAATGATGTAGTGGGAAAGAGGCTGAAAATTACGAGCATAGGCAGCTAATAAGTCCAAATAAAGTATGCCCTACTATGAAATTTGTAAGTATGGCTAAATCTGGAATGTGTTGTGCTTTAGTGAGAAAAATAAATAGAAAATTCAGTTTGCATAATCAGCTTTTAAATTGCAAATGGAAGCATGATATTCCGAATTGTAAAAAAAATAAAAATTGTGGAGTTGGATGAGGGCATAAAAACCCTCTCGATTTGGGTAAAAGTTGGGAGTGTGAACAACAACATAGTGGGGGAATCATTGAGGAGTTTTTGGTTAAGAGTACACTTAGAAGTTTCTAAGTTTGAATGGCCAAGGTCACTACTTCCTACCATCATGAAATTCACTTTATTTGACATGCTACTGCAGGTAGGAAATAAGGAAAATACTAATATAAGGACTGAATTTTGTCAATCAAAATTTTCTGGGTTATGGATGCAATCACAACGATCTCTTATGAGAGAGATCACTCATGTTTTTGACAAGGTAAGTGGGATAAAAAGGGGAAGAGGCTGCTTAATCAAGGAGGTCAATAAAGTGGTCAAAAATCAGCCTTCAAGGTATGTAAGAAAGAATCTAATTGATTTTTGCACGAGCTTGATCCAAATATATGAAGGAAGAACTGAAATTTGCATTGAAGATCAATCTAAAAGATATGAACAAAATTTAGAATTAATTGTGACGCTTCATAATTTCTCAAGCTTTGAAATTGATGAGTTGGAAGGGCCAAATCAGCTATTTATTGAGGTAAAAAATTCTGATTTTTTTTGGGGCATATTCCAGCCCGTAGCTAATTCTAAAATTGCAAAGGTTTGTGGGCACTTCTTGTATAGCAAAGGTTTGGGAGATGCAAGTAAGGTAAAACACTATCTCCTTAATGATTTTGAATGCTTGTTAGATTCACATTGTGCTCCATACATATTTGAAGATGTTGACAAAGGGCAGCTAGTAGAAGAACACATGGCACATATGAGGAGGTTCAGACAAGGTGGCTTGTATTTTTATAACTTCTCTTCCCAAGGTGTGTTTCCAACCGAATTCAATGATGTTCCTTGTATGTAGGTTTGGATGGGTTGACCATGGCACATACGAGGTCCACATGAGTTGTTGGACAATGGCCAAGGTAGTGTGCCCTCAATGAAGGGAAAGTCCATGGGCTTTTTCATATGGGACATCAAGGTATTACTTTTTGATTGCATTTATTTTGATGGCTCTTGGTCAAAAGGCACACTTTGTAGGGGCATGTTGGCTTCTATTAGAGATGTTTGGGTAAAGAGCTTTTTCAAATACAAATTGGTAATGCATCAGTTGACAAATTGGGAACATGAGAGGCCCTTGGAGGGCTATTATGTTACTTCTAGCACTTGGGGGTAGAGTCCAAGGCATAGGTACAATAGTATAAAGAAGCCAATTATGGATTCATTTGATTGGAAAATAGGTAAAGGTGGACATTGCTTGATAAGGTGTTTTGGGACACACATTTAGCTTTTGTAATTGCTTGAGGACAAACAATTTTGGGTGGAGAGGACTGTAATGTCCCCATTTTTTAGTGAGAACTTAGTGGGACCCTTAGCCCATTCTTGTTTCTGATGGCTAAGGGTAGAGGAAGGTTATGGAACATGGTGGGCCACTTTTGAAGAGTTACCAATGAAAAAGGTACTTTATGATTCTAATTTTGAGTTATGCTTTGGGAAAAAGTACTTTATGTTTATTTCACTTAAGTTTTTTTGGGAGGGGGGGGCAGGAGGGGGGGAAAGTTTTGAGTCTTGGTTTATAAGACTCAAGTTGATTTTTAAAGTTAACCCTCTCTTTCTATTTTGAAGTGCTACCCTTGGAAGAGGGTATTTAATAAGGAGGAAGATTCATTTGAAGATTATGCGCATATGATTATTGGCTTTGGTGATCAAGTATGTCAAGCTTGGTTATTGGAGGTAGATGCTTGAAAAATGTTACCTTTCAAGTTGTACTGAATGTTCTACAAACAATGTCTATGAACACCAACTATTGATTTGGAAATTGTGTTCAATTCCTTCGAAGATTATATTGAATTTGCATTTAATATTTCAGCTTGTGGCAATTGGATTGGGAGACTTGGGTGAACTTTTTGGAGGGTTTGCAAGTGTGGTGAATTGCTTGGGAAGGAAGGTTGTTGACTTCCACTTGGGAGACTTGCTTGGTGGTGTGAGAAATCATTTTAAAAATATTTATTTATGGTGGAAACCCTCTCCTAGGGTTTTATTAATTTTATGAATAATTTCTTTGGTCGACTGAATTGTTTTGAGGTATGTTTGCATGCTTTTGGGGCTAATCTATGCCTAGAAAATATCCAGTAATTATTTGCTTAATTTTGAGGGAAGGACTAAGGTTTTCAAAACTTTGGGGCATCATTTGGGGTCTTTCAGTTGTTGGAAAATTTTAATTTTTATTTCAATTGAAGGATCATACTTTTATCTTCAGTTCAAGCTATTATTTGCTTAGAAATTTCAAGTATCTCACAAGTTATTGAATTTACAAGTTTTAATTGTATTTTCGCCATATAAATTCAAAAATTCAATTTTTGCCAAATCTGATTGGAAAAATAAATCAATTGTATTTTTCCCTACATTCCTACAAATTTTCATAATTTTTGGAGGTGTTTTAGGGGTTGAAATCACCATAAACCCCTAGTCACCTAGGGTTTGGGTGATTTGTGTGTAAAGGGTGAAAAATTGCAAATAAATTTTGAATTGTGGAGTTACTTATTTATATTTTAGAATTCAGTTTATATGTCATTTGGATTGGGGTTTCAAGGATATTATTTTTTTTAGCCTTTGTTCCAATTTGGGGACATTACATCCTGCTTATTGGATGGCTTTCTAAAGTGTAGCGGGCTTCAAAGTTTTGACACACCCTAACTGCACTTCATGGAGAGATATCCACAACCAACAAGAGATCTTGGTGGAATTCTATAGAGTAGCATGCTATTATTCTTTCTTCTTATATTTTAGAACCAAAAAGTAATCTTCTTATATCTGGTTGTGATGATGGTTTTTAGGCCATCCACCCAGGTGTAAATCCCTCTAGATACCTGACATGGAGAGTCAATCAGATAGGGCTAGGATTGTTCTCTGGGTAACTTTGATGAATTGGATGCCCCCTAGTCATGGCTATGTAGTCGAAGGAATGCTCAGATTGAGATGTATGTTTATTCATCAGTTGTAATCCACTATATGTAATCCAAAACATGGGTAGAGATACCGATATCTATGTAACTTTGAGATTCTACATCAAAAGAAAAATTATGATAAAAAGCTGTCACAAATTGGTCCCACATGATTATTTACGATTGATCACCTGCATCAGCCTCTTCTTGTTCATGCTCAATCATCTGCCACCAATCAAATGTAGGCCCATTTAGGTGTAAGATGGAAAATTGGATTTTTCCAAAGTCCTCCATAGGATTCAGCTGAAAGAAATGAGATAGCTTCCTTATCCAAGCCTTGGGATTAATCTCTTTTCTAACCCCGCCAAAAATGGGAACATAAATTTTCTTAAGCAACCTCTAATTTATATGATTATTTCTTAGTTTTCTTAATTACCCTAATTTCTTGGATTAACCACCCTTCCAGCAAAAGGGTTTTGATTTCCATCATGTTGAGTAGCCTCCCTTCTTAGGTCTCATAATCTCCTATACCCTTCCTCTTCTATTTCATTCCCATCTCCTTTACCCCTCCTTTCCACAAGCACAATTAATAATCAAACAACTTGGAAGATCTCATCCAAGGTTTCTTTTATTTCTTCCAATGAGACTTTATGTGCTTCCTCTACCAATAATTCAATTTTAGACCTCAAATTATCATTCACATGATGGCTAGTGAAGTAGTCCATTATCGGTGTTGTCCCACAAGGCCAAAAAAGTGGATTTGATACCACTGGTATGACCCTAAATTGATCACTGTTGAAACTAAAGATGAAATTGCTGAAACATAATTGATAATGCAATGAATAAATTTTTAAAAACTAAAATTGATAGAAATATAAAACTACAGCAAATATGAAATTACTAGATATAAAAACTAAATTTGAAGCTTTGGTAAAATGGAACTATATAACTACCAAAAATAAAATTAAAAGTTGTAATACATGAAAAGTCAGAATTGAAAACTTTTTATAAGGATTGAAAAGAAAACAAAGCCATGACGTTATTGACAAATACATGAAAATTACATTAAAAACTTAAAAGGAAGAGGACATTCTTGAGGAGGTGTGGATGCCAACTTAGACCGAATCCAGGACAGAATGAACACTATCTTGGAAAAACTCAGTCATCAGACCCATACACAAGAGCTTCTTTCCTAAACATGCTCTACTCTATTACGTAAGAGTCTATTTATAACTTTTTTCCCACTTTAGCTCTTTGCCTCTTGCATATGCATATGGGATAGCTTAAAGATACTTTAATAGTCACTTCCCTTTTGGGAGCCTTTAAAAAACCCCAATTTATATTATAGATAAATCAAAGTGTACATATTCTAGTATGCCAGGCTTGAAAGCTTAGTCCAAGCCTAGGCAGTACACAGAAAAGGATACATATTAGCATTCATTAATACAAATCAAAATCTAGAAGCTTTCTCGTATCCCATTGCAATTTAGTCAACCACCACAAAGGAGGAAAACCATAACAAGTAAGGTTGTGGTTATCGAGATGCCAATTGGCCAACCCATCCACTACTTTATTGCTTTCTATGGGAAGATAGCTAAATTAGACCTCCTAGAACTTATCCTGCAACCTTTAAATTTTTGCCAACTCTCTTACTAATTGCCATTTTTTGCTCAGACCTCCCTCAGGATCAAATAAAAAGTTAACAATTACCTTAGAGTCATAATCAATTTGTATTTTTTGCCACCCAATTTTTAAAGCTTCTTGCATCCCTTTATAAATTTCTTTGATTTTTGTTAAGTTATTGGTTGTATATCCCACCTTTTCAGTAAAAAGGCTACTGGCCTATCAGAAGATCTACCAATGCCTCCCATATTAGTCAGACTCGAATTGCCCCTTGAAGTACCATCAATATTCAACTTACCATATCTACCTGGAGTGGCTGTCCACTGTCTAGGCATCTGAGTTTTCTTTTTTGGTCGATAGGCAGGCATGGTTGAAGTCCTAGGTTGCAAAGAAATTTGTTTGCATAAGTGCTCCCATTTTGGCATAAGAATTTAAGGTAAATAGATCTTATGCTTGATAGATTTTTCAACATTAATTTTAATCTTCTTCCAAACATAGGTAATATCCCTACTGTCCTACTAGAAAATTCTACTATTCATTCTTACCAAATGTTTGAAAGCATAAGGGTTATGCCAAACCACAAGGCCAAAATATGGTTTTGACCCTTGGGCAGGTGGATATGCCATTCTCTAATCAGGTGCTCAAATGAGTAAATGCTAACTCAGGGAAGGTTAAACAACTTGGCTAAAAGCTGCCATAAATAGACCACCAATGGGCATTGGAAAAATAGATGAGTTATGGTTTCTTCATTAGCCAAGCATAAAGCACATCGAAAGGGGTGATAAAATCCATGTCTCATGAGGCTATCTCTAGTTAAGACTCCCCTCCTTAAATCTAACCACACAAAAAAACTCACCTTGGGCCATATAATAGGCTGCCATATGTGGCTAAAGATATCCTTAAGAGGATGAGAAGTACCCCTACTTTTCAAAGCATAACTTGATGAAACTGTGTAGGTACCTCTAGAACTTTTCCCCCAAGCTAAGGAGTCAGGAAATGGAGAAGTTGAAAGAGGTTTGGCCAAAAGAATATTATTCATTTGTGATTGATGTTCCTCCTCAATTTGAATTGGCCATTCCAAAATTGGAATCCAACACTTTCCAATCTCCCATGGATGAGTACTAGCTTTACAATAGTTAGAAACCTTAATCCACCCCATTTCATGCATCACATCTATGGTTGTCTTTAACTCTAGGTACTAAGTGATATTGGTGAATACCCATCCCATGCATCAGTCCAGAAGTTGGCACTTTGACCATTATTGACAATCCAAAACAAATGTTTTTTTATAAGTTCTTCCCCAACTTTTAGAACTGCAATAATGGGAGATCCTTTTATAAATGTGGTATAAGAAACTTAAAATTTACTTTGGTTTTTATAACTAGAAAAAAGTACATTTAACTAAATGGTACACTATACCAACTAACAAAAATAAAAGCCTAGCTTTTGTTTTTATAACAAACAAAAAAGTACTTTTAACTAAATAGTACACTTTACCAACTAACACAAATAAACATGTTGATGGGGTAAGAGCACAAAGTATTAGTAAGCAAGTAAACAAATGGAAGGCTCCTCAATAAGGATGGGCTAAAGTAACTTTTGACAAATCTTCAAAAGGTAATCTAAGGTCATTCCCCCTACTACTAAACTAGGTGCATAGACTTATAGATTCGCCAAAGCCATCTCCACCTACCTAAACTAGCTAGCAATACATTATATATTCTCGAGCCCTCACCTTGCTCATTGAGAGTATCCCATTTAGGATCCTTTATCGTAGCATTTGCCTCATACCTTTCTGAAGCCACAAATAATAAGGCAAAAATCTGAGCTCTCACCAAAGGCTTCCAAATTGCCAAATCTCAAGGTATTCTCAATTTTAAGATTGAAGGTGATTCTCAATTAGTTATAAGCACTTTAACTGAACTCCTTACTCCTAAGAGGAAAGTGAACTCCCTTCTTCAACCGGCCTTTAAAGCTTTTGCAATCTTTTTCTCAATTATTTGTATCCCATTGCTACCATGAAGCCAATCAAGCTGTTGATCTCCTAGCAAACATGGGAGTTAACCTAGGTATATTCTCCAAGGTGGAAATTTCACAATCTTTAGATTTTGCAAGATTGGATGACTTGTTAATATATGGTTTAAAACAATAATCATTTAACATGATCAAATTCATGTAGAAGCATTTCCACCACCTCAATATTTGAAGCAAGCTCATTATTTCTCAATCTCCTCTTCCACCTCACCTCATTACCACTCACAATATTTTCACTACCTCCACATAATTCTTGGCGCATGGGGCATTTGGGATTCATGGCAAATCTCATTGAATTTATACTTTCACCAAAAAAAAATGTCACATCACATGCTCAACTCATCTCACATGCAAACTCTTTAAATTCTCTCCCTCACCATTTTTGTTGTCTTGCATTGCACTGTTACTTCCACCCTTCATCGACTGCCTACATCTCTTTACATTCTCAATCCCCATGGCACATGTTGTCGGCCTTTCATTTATGGATGAGGCAGTTGAAATTCATGTAATCAAAGCTCGCTTTTGTCAATCTTTCAACATGGATAACATGCAAGAAGACTTCGTTTAGCACATCCTAGGATGGAGTGGCACGCCAAACATCTCAAAAGGGAAGCGCTCCATCTCCACTATGAGGGATGACTTTTTATTTAAGCTCGCCTCTATTTCTCCAACACTTTTCTCCTTCCAATTCTCAGTAAAAAATGTTTTTTCTCCCTCAACCTTGCCTAGAGTGGAGGAACAAAAAGCAATTGTAATGTTCTCTTTTTCGAATTAATTAAATCAAGGGCCCAAAGCTTATTTTCTATTTCTCATAGGTTAAGGGGAAATTAATAAAGGGAAATAATTTAATAATAAATTTTTAAGTTGTCCTCAATGTCACTTTATTTAATAACATGAAAAGGACACTTAGTCATTGTTATTAAGTGGGGCAAAAAAGCAAAATTAAATACATGGCCAAAAAAGTAATTATTAATTATTTTGTGAAGTAAAAAAAGAATATTCAATAAAAATAAATTTTAATTACTTTTAGGGTTTTGAGGAGAAAAGGTAATTATTAAAAGGTTGGAAAGAAGAAAAGGACATCATAATCATTCGATCAATTTCAAAACCCTTTTCAAGCTTGAGAAGTTATTGTTCAACTTTTCATTATAGAGGATAAAAACCCTCTAGTGAAAGGGCTTGAGGACAAAAGCCCTCAACCCAGAAGGTGATTCCATCCAAGGATCGCATCGGTGCTTACCAAAATCAGAAGATTTCAGTTTTAGAGTATTATTTGACAGAGGAATTGACATGAATTTATGATCATTCAAAACTAGGGTTTGGCTTTATGAGGCTACCAAGTTAAAGAAAATTTCAATAATTGTTCCAGAGGGTCTACCCTCGCTGGGCACCACCCATTTTGGCCTCATTTTTTCTATTGACAACCTGTAAAAATCAAATCATAGCTTTTTGGGGGTTGCAAAAAAAATGCAAATCCATATGGATCTATATGGCATCAGTACCTCAGTGTTACCCTATCAAACTGAGCATAATCATAGCATTTCAAAGCTGTTGTATTGTTCTAAGCCATTTTACGTAGGGTTTCAAGGATTTTTATGCTTTTCAAGTTGATTCTGGGTTAAGGTTTGGTAAGAATTAGTATTTGGTTTTTTAATGTTGCTATACTTTTCTAGAATAGAATAAAAGCTCAAACTTAATTACTGATTATTAATTTGCAGCATATTATCATCTTTGTTTTATGAAATTTCAATTTTTATTAGAATTGTAAAAATAAAAATTATAAAATTCAGTGTTTTATTTGAGTGTGATATTTCAGCGATATGGAAAGTCTTCAAGCCCACGATGATCCTATCGAAGCTTGATGAATAAATCAATTTCCTTCAACCAACAACTTTGAAGGAGTTCCCAAACTAGAGACCTCCCTCCAATGACAAAAGCAAAATCCCTATGATGGATGGTTCAATTTCCTTCGAGTCTTAGGTCTCTATTCTTGAGCGGAGAGTTTGTCATTGGGAAACCCTATTTCAAGTTGGGTTTAGATCTTCCTTTCCCAAATGCTGCAAGAGGAAACCTTCTGCAAGAGCCACTCTACCTATGACATCTACTATACGAGGCACAACAACCCTTGTCTACTCCTCCAAACTTAGAAAGAGAAAGTGGCCTTCGGGCGGCATCACTATGTAAGACTGGATGATAAAGTATGAGGGCAAGCCTCCTAACAAGCCTCACATTAAGGATACCCTTACAAGTCCCCCTAGAACTAGCCCAACTGATGAAGTTAGGTATGCATGTCTCCTTTGCTACAGAAATCAGTTTTATCTTGGCAGCCTGGGAAATGCCCGCTAAGTTTGTCTACCGTTGGTTTAAATTTCTAGGTGAGTTTGACGCCCCCAAAATTTCCCCAGTCACCATGCTCAGCTGCCCTCCCAAGTAAAAAGGTGCAACTTTAGTTTCTTCTTTAGACAGCGGGGATAAGACTCTAGACACTCAGGACCCTTCATTGCAGCAAGCCTAAGCATCCTTTGGAGGAAATTTGTTTTATGCTCTTTGCTCATTACTTAGCTTCTCTTCTAAAAATTTTGTAGATATTGCAGATTTTTGTAACTGTCTAAAATATCAATCTAAGGGAGCTTCCGTATGCTCCTGTCGTTAGTATGTAATATCGTTGATAGTTTTTTAGTGAATGGCCACCTTTCTTCCTCCATTCCCTCTTTATCTATTTTTCTCTCTCTTATGTACTTTTCACTCTTCTTCCTCGATATGTACGGTGCATTTAATGTTTACTTGGCTCCTATAGAAAGTCTCAATTTACCAATAAAAAAAAGACTAGCATCTTCCATAGAATCTCCAGTACTAAGTCGCATTAATTTTGATATCATAACAAAAAATCAAACAACTATAAATGCAATTGACAGGGATGGTTAGCAGTGGATTAATGTAGCTTGATGATTCCATATATTGAAATGAGTTCACCTAGATATGAGTCTAGTTATTATCAAAGGTCAACTTTGGATGATACCATTTTTTCATTTTGAAAGAAAAGTTCAGAATTACATAGATATTGGCATCTTTGCCCATGTTTTGGATTACAAAGCTGATTACAATTGATGAGTAAGCATACACTTAAATCTAAGCATTCTTCCAACTAAGCAGCCATGATTAGGGGGCATCAAATCCATCAAAGTCACCCAGAGAATGAACTTAGGCCCAACTATTTGACTCTGCGTGTCAAATATCTAGAGGGATTTGTACCTTGGTGGATAGTATAACAAACCATCATCCTCACCAAAATGGACTACAACCCTTTAATGATGACACCACTTCAAAATAATATTTAAATTTAGTTAGAATATGTGCAACAAAATAATCAAACTTAGTCTAATTGGTGCTCAACTATATAGTAATATACTATATGCACCTAGGTACCCCTTATGTTGCGTACACCCATAAATAGAGATTGCTAAGAAAACTTCAAGAACATAGTGATAAATTCGACTCTATCCTTGTAATCCGCTGGCATGGAAATTTTAAATTTGCATTGCCTAATCACATGCAACTTAGTGTCTTTGTACAACCAACTCAATGGGTATGGCTTGGATGCTTCTAGGTCTTGATACCAAGTTTCTACACCAACGCTTCAACTATCAAGTTCTTCTAAGAGCATGAATAAAACAAGGCATTAATCTTGATTTTGGACATATGCACTGGAAGAGTTGACATACCATGGGAAAGGATCAGATATACCTATGCCTCAATTCCCAAATTATAGAATATATCATTTGAGAATAATATTATCCCTACAACTAAGGATTAAACGACACTCAAATATTTGTGGTAGAGCATAAAGTATGCCAAGGGAATAAACAATAACCAATCAATACTCCAGGACTATTATAAACACTATCTATACCCAATCAGAGATAGGAGATCTCTAAGGATTTCATAGAAGGCCTTCCAAGCTTAAAAGGGAAGAATGACATCTTAGCAGTTGTTGGATGACTAACTAAACCTAAAAAATTTAGTGGCAATCATAAGGAAGGCAAATAATCTCATGTTACAAATGTTTTCATCAAGAAGGTACAGAAGTTGCATGTTATCCATAGGTAATTTTCAATGATCAAGATCCTAAATTCATAAACTAATTCAGTCTAGGTAAGGGCCCAAATGAATGGAAGCCAAGTCCTACCAGCCCAAACACAACTTCTCCATTGCTATCTTACCCAATTCATTTATCCCAACCCTTTTAATGCCCATTTACATGAGAACTAAATTTTTTGTCTTTTAATGGAAAACCTTAACTAGTAAGCAAGTAAAATTGCACTAAGCTCAAAATCTCGTTGGATGAGAGAGGAAATAGGGGTTGAGTACTCAAAATGAAACTGACAACTTATTTTAACATATTCACAACCTCATATGGAACCCACATAGAGCCTAGATTGTTATTTTGACTAAAATATAGTTTTCAGGCCTTCCCAAGGCACACCCACATACCCAAATCACAACAAAAATTCATGAAACAAATTTCCTCCTCTTATTACACAATCTTTAGGCCACATACAATTCAAAATGTCCTAACACACACTCAACACTTTTTCTCTTCAATTACAATAGTCCAGATATATTTTTAAGCATTTTGTCAAACATTTTCATAGAATTTTGATTCGCATTACCAACGAGGAATTACCACAAGACATTTTTCCTTACACATTGTATGATAAAAATCCACCTCAAATTTGAATTTACATTTTGGAATGAATGCACCATTCGCTCCAACCTACACACCCCCAAAAAAGCCCCTTTTCCTTTGGTTTTTCACAATTTTTTTATTTTTCTTGTTACTGCTCCCAAAACTCTTCTTTGATGTGTTTCTCTACTATTGAGGTCATCCCATAAACTTCCCCAACCACCAAATATGAACAACCAACTTCCAAAAACGTTTTTGGCTCTTTCTTGAGTGTGATAGGACCAATTTTCTTGTGCTTGTAACTCCAAACTTGAGCTTCTTTTTTTGAACAGTTTTGGCTATATCATGTGCTTACAAAACCAAACAAACCCATATGATTTTTTTTGGTTGAGGTGGCTTGAGGACTTCTAATTAGCACTTTGTGTATGCCAACTATTTGACAAAATGCTTACAAGAATAACTGAAAACAAAATTTGAAATAACTATTTGTTTTGGTGATGTAAGATTGCAATTGGGTTTGGGATGCTTTTGCATCACAAATAATTTCTAAAAGCAGCTTCATGTATAATTGTCTACGTAGTTAGTCATGATTTCAACATATCACACACAAATAGATGGACAGATGAAGTTTGTTAGCAATATGTATAATGACGCCTTCACAATTATGCCACAAATAATGCCACAAATAACTTTCCTTGGCATAATGATGTTTTAACACTGTCTACCTGCTAGTAATTTGGCCTGTCAAGGCCAAATTACTACCCCTACTATTCAAAACTTTCCCCATAATGGTCAATTTCCCTATACAACTGGTCAAATTGGTGAATAATCGTTTAAAAACATGAAAAAAGGGATATGTAGGTAGTCAAAGTATCAAATACATTCATGATGAGGACATGCAACAATATTATACAATAAAGTGTGTTCACAAGGATGATATGTTGAAATAAGAAAGGTCTTTATCAAGATTTAGTGACAAGTACTTATGATCATGAGGAGAATACATGAACAACCCATTTTTAGGGTGAAAGACAAGCATGGAGATGAAGGTAAAGGTGGCAGTGATTTTTCTCATATGGTTCATGTTTGCCAAAGTACTGATCAAGCAACCATGAAGAGGAATGATGATCAAATCTACCTTTGAGCCTTCTTTGAGGTCATAAACAACCTACGGTCCTGTACAGATAATTAACCTACAGTTGCCATAAGATGTCCTAGTCAAGAAAGTTTTTGTTATTTTAAGGGTTTTTAGTTGTTTGCAAGGAGGTTTTATGTGCCAAGGGTGATGGTCATTCAAAAGAATTAGATTATAAAACATGTGAGGCCTTAATAAGAGCCAATGCATAATTAATCAAGATAGAGCCATTATGCCTACTAAAGATGTACCCTACAACAATCTCCTATAAACACTCATTGAATGAGAGAACTATGTTAAAGTGAAGGATTGATTGATGGCTAAAGACACTTCATGGAAATACATGATATCTAATGCATGACGGGTTGTGAATAATGCTCACAAGCACTTCTTCGATTAGCTCATCCATCTAAGGGCCACCTACAACTCACATAAGGTACCTACAGTGAAGTTTGATCACCAATCAAACATTCCAAGACAGTCAGGAAGATTGCCTCAATCTAGGGTTTGAAGGCCATGGTGACAAGGCAACTAATGCATAAGGCATTAAGGAATAGATATTAAGAGGCTAGTAAAAGAGACCTACTGGTCTATATAGCTATAGCCATCCTTAAGATTAGACTTATAGGCCTGTAGGTTCACTTATAGATGAAAGCAAGGGATCATAAACAGAAGTATAGGTTTATTTTTTTGGACTTTACACCAAGTGTTTTCTTTCCCAAGTGTTGTCTTTCTCAAAATGTTTTCAGGCTAGGAGTGGGAGCAATTTCCTCAGAATTTTTGTTTGAGGGAAAATAAATCTGAAAAAAGACTTTGCAAGAAGTCTGAAAGAATTAGTGGTTCATTTATTTTTTCTAAAGGGCAGTTTGGAGAAGGTTAAAGGTGCAGTTCAAAAATCTGAAGGTTATGTGCCCTTCGGGAAGGTTCATTACAAAAATATTGAAGGGTATGTACCCTTCGGGAAAGCTCAAAATAGAAGTCTGAAAGGACAAATTCAAGAAGTCAGAAGGACTTTCCAACTTTTTCAAAAGAAAGGCCAATTCTAAATTCTGAGGGACTTCTTTTTCAAAAGGAACGGTCCATAATTTTTTCTCGAAGTACAGTTCACAAAAGCCCGAAGGGTATGTGCCCTTCGGGAAAGTACATTCACAAAATCTTGAAGGGCATCTTCAAATTGACGAAGGGTATTTTTAGAAAATTCACTCGGTGAGAATCTCGAAGGGCATTTGCCCTTCGAGAAGGTTCACTTTAAGATTTTAAAGGACTTTTTCAAGAATCCCGAAGGGTATGTCCCCTTCGAGAATGTCACTTTGCAAAACTTCCAAAGGCTGGTTTATGATTCTGAAGGGTCACTTTTGAAGGACCGAAGGGATCTTTCTTTTGAGAAAGTCCTTAAGACAAAATCCCAAAGGAAACATTTCCTTTGGAATTTTTTTCGAAGCAAACAATTGGCAAATCCTGAAGAGCCAAAAGCAAAGTTTGAAGGGTAAGTTGAGAGATAATTCCTACAGACAATTTTTTCATAGGAAAATAACTAGGGAAAGACTCGAAGGGAAAGAACAAAAGCACATGCCAAGCCATAGGATATACCAAAGGAAAGTGCATAAAGAAAGAAGTCTCAAACATTTTATCTGAGAGACAAAAGTCTGAGAGAAATAGACAAACACATAACCAAAGATGATAAGCAAATGACTTGAATAAATGCATGCACATAAACAAAGAAATTGAGAGTAGAAGACTGGGAAATAACAAGGAATTCAATATGAATACATCTCTCACTCATCAAGATCCTTGTCCATGCAAGCAAGGGATATTTATAGTGGATTAGTCAAAGCTTCAGTGGACTGTTTGATGAAATCACGCTTCTCCTTGGTTTTCATGCAATCCAAAGCTTTCAACATTTCAGGCAATTCAAGTGGAATTCTCCGTCCAAAATGTGGCATGGATTTTCATACAAGTGGAGACCATTGGAGGTTGACTAGTCTTGAGATGGAGTTGACTAGACAAGCTTGTTACACATCTTCCTTGTTTTTCATGCAAAGGGGAAAAATCTCTTCTTCCAACTCAAATTTCAAACAGATCAAATGGATTTCCTTATTTAGAGATTTGGCATAGTATTCCATGTAAAGGAGAAGTTTGACTTTCAATGGGCCTACCATCCATACTTCAATGCCAACCTTGGATTTATGCATGTTTGGAGATTTTTGGAGAGTGTATTGTTTATTTTAAATATTAACCTTTCAAACTTGGGCCCACCACCATACTTCTATGCCAAGGATTGGAGAGGCATGCAAATTTTGTAAAGGGAAAATATTTTATTGAATATTTTAAAGATTGTAAAAGGTGTTAATTCTTGAGTTAATTAACCAAGACTAACCCTTTCCATTTTTAGAACTCCACTTAAGGCTATTTTAGATATTGGAAAGTTTATTTATTGGCTTGATCAAGCCATTTAGAAGAATCCCTGAAGTTGGAAGAAAGAAATTGTAAGCTGTACCAGTGATCAATAAAGGAATTTTTGTTCTGAATCTAAGTTTTAGAAAGAAGAATAGTGTGTATTTTATTGTGCATTAGCGTATAAGTGAGATTTATCTCCTTTTTCAGGTCCCTTCCTCACCTATCTTTCTCTATCTCACCCTTTTACAGGTCATTTGAAGAGGTTTTCAACCCTTCATCTGAAACATTTTTGCTTAAGGACAGAGATATAAATTTCATTTGATTATATGTGTGTATTGATTTCAGTAACTTTAGAGGATTTAAAAAATTCAAGTGTATTACCCCCTTGTAATTAGAATTTCTTTTAATTTTCCCTTCCTCTTTTCAACCCAAAAATCATAGTAGACCTAATTGATAAATTTAAAGGGAACCAACCCTCTTTGGAGGTTCTTCTCATCAAAGAGTCACCCACACTTTGAGAAGTTTCAATTGTATCAGTTGGAGTGAGGGTGTGTTTTACACATATTCAAGCAGGGTGCACTCTAGAGTGATAACAATTTATGGCACACCTGGAGGGAAAAGATTGCACTACATCATCTTCATATCCAGTTTCCATTACTCCTATGGTCCTCATCTCAAGGAAAAAGGTACATCATTTAATATAATTCCAATTATCTTCATGAATTTTTAGGCTATGGCAGCCTATAGAGAATAATTTCATCGTTCTTCTACCTTTCAGTATTTACAGTATGATCCCCATGACCCATAGAAGCCATATGAAGAGTATACAAAGCCTTATCAACAATATGAAAGTTCATACCAGTCCTATAACCATGATCCATATGCATCTCATCCTCATCCATATGAGCCTTTCCCATTCGAAGATCAATATCCTTTCCAAAAACTCTTTGAATCTTCATGATGAGATAGAGGAAATGAGGAGGGTAAGCCAAATGATTGCTGAGGAGTTGTCAACTTACAAACAAGAGTTATTTGATATGCAATCTCAATTTCAAACATCAATGCCTCTTGTTGCCCCATATCAATATCCATGGATTTCAAGTCCATCTTAGCAAAAAAATTTCCCAATCATGCCTCAAGATGCAATATTTACAATACTAGAAGCTCTTAAACCCAAGTTTCCAACTTGGAGTCAAATACATCAACTAAACATAAGCTCAAAAGATGAAATCAACCCTAAAGTCACTGTTGACATTCAACTCTCACTCCTTCCCCCTCAAAATCCCAAATCCCTTCTTTCATAGAAAGCAATTCAAGAAACAATGTAGAGAGAGGAGGTGACAGTTGTTCAGGTTCAGTAGTCTCAAGAGAAAAATTAGGAATCAACGGCACAACCATATGATCTTTCTCATCTTATTGAATACTTTCAAGGGTCTATTGTGCCTATCTTAGAGAAGGAACTCATTCTTTATGAAGCAGAAGATGAAGTTGTAGTTGATGTAGATGAAGATGAAAGAGTATTGCATGGTCATAAGAAGGACATCATCATAGACACACTCAGTGAAAAGGATGAAATGGATGAAGTCAAAGAGGTTGTTGATGTAATTAAAGATCAGCTGAGAGTAGATGATGAAATTCAAGAAGAAAACACTTCAATTGTTCAACTTGAAGGCATTTTTCATGAGTTTATTGATCCAATAAGGGATACCATCCATCATGAAGAACAAGAGCTTTGTAGAAGTGATAGAAAACAAGTACCAATTACCACAAGAAGTTGAAGATAATTTGAAGCCTTATGTTCCACTTGTACTGTTGTCAACCTAGAGTTGCACCCTGATCAAAGATGTTCTGAAATGGTTAATCTTCACTCTAGTTGAAATAATGGGATCTTCTCACAAGGGTGGGTGCGTCAATGATGAGAAGAACCTTTAGAGAAGGTTGGTTCTTGTAAGATGTATCTATGAGGATCTCAACTTCTACACTACAAACTGCCTGGATAAAATGGAAGGAAGAGCTTGAAAGGAAATCCTAGCTAAAATGGTGATACACCTAATTTGCTTGATCCACTCAAATCAAGCTTTTGAGAACATTGATTCAGACAAGGAAGAGGCAAAAATTTAACTCCAATTGATCAATACACATAAGTATTTCCTGAAAAGGTTCTATTTAATGATCTAAGCTTGAGGGAAATGGAAAAATAGACCTGATGAAAGGCACTAAACAACCACTAATATCCACTATAAACTCAGTAAAAGATGTTCAAATATAGAACATGACTTGCATAAATGACTAGCTAGTAACTAGATACGAATCCAAATTTGACAAGGAAGAAAGAAAATCTATCACTTAGGCAAATCTATAACAAAAGTACACTATACTAGCTACTAGAAATTGAAAAAACATATTCCTCTTCTCATTGATTATGAAAAAGGTTAAAGCATAATCTTTCACAAAAGTTTTCTTGCCAAAAGAGGGATCATTTTTACAAGGTTGAAAAGCCATTAATATAAAAAATTACAAAAATCCAAGAGATTGGTGTTTGAAAACAGAGAGGGAGTAAACTCAAACCAACTCAGCCTTTACAAAAGTCTATTTTTTCTTACATAAAAATTCCTTGCATTGAAAAGTTGACGGTGGGCTCAAACATTTGACTTTGTTTATGCATGATCGGCTCAGCCATGTCTAAAATTAGAGGCTAGATCTTTGGCATTTGAAAGTGGACGGTTGGGCTTGTTAAAATGCCACCTCTCTTTGCATGGAAATCCATGTTAAGAGTCAATAGATGAGCTCTACTCAGACTACTGGAACATTTGGAGAAATGTGACTTTGACTAGTCAAATTGTGGGTCAACTAAGACTTAGAAATCTGCCAAAAATAGCCCTTGTTTGCATGTATTTTCTCTTATTTTGGTCTACCTATTTGTGTCTATTTTTGGTGGGATTCTTTGGATTATTTTTTCTATATTTGGTCTATATTTCCTTAAATTTCTTGGAAATTCCCTTAGCCTAATTATTTTGGATATTCTTTTTTATCTACGGATTTCCTTTGGTCTTAGGTTTTCTTTAGATATTCTGCTTTGCCTATATATATTATCTTCGGGTTTTTTGGCTATCTCCTTGGTCTTATATTAATTCAAATTTCTTTCTTTCCAATTTTTCTGATTTTATTCTCTTTGGCTCTTATGTCTTGACCCCTGGATTTACCTTTGGTTTTCTTACAAACTTTTCTTATCTCCTTTGCTTTATTATTTTTTGCCCCTTTTAATTGATTTATTTACATTTTTCCTAAATGAATCCTTCGGACTTAAAGTCCAAAGGATATCTTTCCATCTAAATTTTTCATTTCCTTCTTTATTCCCTTGGGTTTTTTTTGCTTTGACTTCTTGCAGGCTTTGTTTGGTCCATTTCCTTTAGAATTCTGTTGACCATTGGTTTATTCTTTCATTTGGAATTTTATCTTGATAAAAAATGTTAGTCTCCTTCTCTATATTTGACAATTATTCTGAAGGAATCCTTTAGACTCTTCACTAGCACCTACTTTGGATTCTTCATTGCTTGCTACTTATAAAAAGAAATAAGTCATTCACCCTGGGAAACCCTAAATGCACTATCTTGATTAATTCAAGTTTTTAAACCCGAATTACTTCTACTGATAAAAATTTCATAAGAAAATCACTTCTCAAAACTTGATTTGCACTGTCAAGAGTAATTTGGGTTTTCTAACCTAGATTACTTCTACTGATAAAACTTTCATAAGCAAAGCACTTCTCAAAACCCGATTTACACTGTGAAGAGTAATTCAAGTTTTCCAACCCAGATTAAATATTGTTGAGGGGTTTCAACTACTGATTACTCATAAAATGAAATAAGTTATGTATCTTGTAAAACTTGAAGACTTCTCCTTCCAAAAAACCCAAAGTCTTATGTTGTGTAAAACCCGAAGTCTTGCTTGAATGCCCACCCTCTCACACTTAGGAAAAATTTTGGTATGTAGGCCAAAAAATGGCCAACATGTACTTAAAATTTAGGAGAACAAGTCTTTAGATTTGTTTTATATGTTTTATTTAGAGTATTCTTTACTAGAATGTGGTCCATTGCAGGATGAGAATAGTGCTTTCACGAAGCAAGTAGCGGTTGTTTTCATAGAAGATGACATGTTTGAACATCTCAACCATGGTTATCAACCTCTCTTATCATCTTCAGATGATTATAAACTTTTGGAAGCTCAGTATGAACACAAATGGCCTCAAGAAGTCACAAAATCAGATTCATCTCACTTAGAGGTCAGCCTTGTAGATATGACAAAGAAGATACAACATGCTAGTCTACATGATTATGATTAACAATTGGGCATGTTCTTGAAAAGTACATGGATCTTGGAACATGATGATTAGGTCTTGGATCCATACCTGCAATCAATGTACTTAAGTATGGAGGTTGGAATCCTATCTACAGATTCAAGAAATGAGCATCCAATTAGTCCTAGTTGTAGAAAGGAGCTATCAAGAGATGGCAAATACATTTCAAGATTCTATGGGGCATCAAATAGCTTTCATTTTGATCCAAGAGGACCATCAAGGTGGGGGTTATTTTTTACATAATAGACTACCTTTAGTTTCATTCCTCTAAGTGCTTTTTTGCACATCCCTTTAGTAATTTTTTTCCCTTTTAGTATTATTGTTATCCTTTCTCTAAGTGCACATGTTGTTGTTGTTGTTGAGTCAGTTTCTCTTTTGTGTTTTGGTCTTCAGTTTTTCCAATTTTCAATGTATATTCAAGTTTGTCATAACCAAAGTTTATGATTTCTTTGACCAATAGGCTAGTCAAACCTTGAAAGTCACCAAAATTGTTAGTAACTTGGCTTGTTAAGGCCAAATTACTACCCCTACTATTCAAAACTTTCCCTAGAATGGTCAATTTTCCTATACAGCTAGTCAAACTGGTGAATTATAGTCTAAAATCATGAACAAAGGGATATGTAGGTAGTCAAAGTATCAAATACAATCATGATGAGTACCTACATCAATGTTACACAATCAAGTGTGTTCACAAGGATGATATGTTGAAATAAGAAAGGTCTTTATCAAGATTTAGTGACAAGTACTTATGATCATGAGGAGAATACATGAAAAAACCATTTATAGGGTGAAAGACAAGCATGGAGATGAAGGTAAAGGTGGCAATGAGTTTTCTCATATGGTTTTGTTGAACACAAATATCTATTGAGAGGGGGGGTCAATTAATAGATGAGATAAAACTAGTTGATTAAATTTTTTAAAGGAGATATCAATTCATATGCATATTAAAGAATAGTTGTATAAATCACACACACACACACACACACAAAATCACATTACGCCAGATTTATACGTGGAAAACCCAAAGGGAAAAACCATGGTGAGAATAGATGCTAGAATCCACTATTCTAATCCAGCCTCATAGTTAAATCACCTCACTGGAAAAACCACATAGGTTACATTCAAGGACACCTATCCGTAGGAGACACTAATCCTCTGAATGAGCACCAACTCAATTTTTTTGAAGGCACCAGCCAATCAGAACTATGGATCTTCAACTCTAGTGTATAAGATAGATTCACAAATGAATCTAGTTTAGTTTCTTTATTATAAGTCTATTCTATAACTACTCACTCACTGCTCATTCTCTGTTTTCTCTTTATTTTTGTCTACTCAATCTCTGTGTCTGGATATATTCTAGTTGGACACACTTCATTCCCTTTCCTTTCTACCTTTTACTTTATCTGCATAAGTTTGGTCATATTCTATTCAACACATTTTAATCCCCTTTCTCTCTTCTACCTTACTGGTTCTATGCCATTATATCTTCTGTTTGACACAATCCATTTACACTTGCTGCTTCGACCTCTCTTCCTTTGTGTCTTTTATATATTCTTTTTTGACACATCCACATCTTCTTGTTGGTCTCTATGCTATCATGTTCTATGTTTGTATATTCTATTTTACACACTTTGCATTGCTCACATGCTTAGATTCAATAATAGTTTGAACAATCGCAAATGATAGCCTTATACTCTATCTGCATATATATCTCATCGACAACCTTTGAATCTCTCTTGAAATTACAATGGTAGCAGTATTAAAATAATGCTTTTGAAGTTATGTATATACAATGGAGTTTTTCGGGTTCCATGTCTTCAATTACATTCATACTTCATCTACGCTTAACCAATTCTCATTCAATGTAACTTTGAATTGCATGCTTCTCGTGTCTTGATTCATGCATCACATTACAATGGTCAAGTCCCTTTATTAGGTCTGGCAACTACTGGATATAGGTCATTACCATGCCATTTCCTTAATCGATGATTGATTTGTTAGATCGATCAATCTTGGGCTCTATGTAGACTTTTTGAGCTCACCATTTGTCTGGTCATGTCTTTAATCGAGGATTATTCATCTTGTCTTTGGTTCCAATCACTATCTATCTTGAACCGTCAGATGTAAGCCCTATTTCAATAAAATTATTGATCTCTCTTGTATTAACCGTCAATCTCTTTCTCACATCTTGATATCTACTACATGATTGGTTCACTTTCACTCCTTTTGATTATATTTGATATGCTCGATCTTTATAATTTCATGTATGCCATTTCAAAAATCTTTTCAAGTGTCCTCTATTCATTCAAACTATATCCTTCAAACCAATTTGTTGTGGCCTTTTGTCAAGGTCCCCTTCTAAATCAATTTCCATAGACTTTTTGTCTGAGTCCCCTTCAGGACAATTTCTAGGAACTTTTTGTTCGAGTCCCCTTCAGGACAATTTCTGTGGACTATTGTCCAAGTCCCCTTTGAGACAATTTTTGTGGACTTTTTGTCTGAATCCCCTTCAAGATACTTTCTATGGAATTTTTGTCTGAGTTCCTTTTAGAATTCTTGGAAATGTCCTCATACCCTTCGGCTTTTTTGTAGAGGTCCTCATACCCTTTGGCCTTTATGTAAACTACCCTTTAGCTTTTTTGTAAAGGTCCTCATACCCTTCAGCCTTTTTAGAAACTACCCTTTGGATTTTCTGTAAAGGTCCTCATAACCTTCAACCTTTCTGCAAACTACCCTTCAGCTTATTTGAACGATCTAATTACCCTTCAAACTTTCTGTAGACTACCCTTTGACATTTATGCAAGTGTTTACATACCCTTATTTGTTGTGGGATTTTTGTTTGAGAGAATTGACTTAGACACTTTTTCTGAAGGAATAGATTTCGACTCTTTTCTTAAATAATAGACTTATACACTTTTTTGAAAGAATAAACTTAGACATTTTTCTGAAAGATTTGACTTTGACATTTTTTGAAAGAATAGACATATACTTTTTGAAAGAATAGACTTAGACATTTTTTTGAAAGATTTGACTTGATGGGGGATGCATCTGTACCTTTGGCTAGACCATATGCTAGCTACTTTAGATTAGTTTGCACTATTGCATGAGATATATAGTTTCGACAGAATAAACTTAGACACTTTTTCAAGAGAATAGACCAAGCTTGTATAAAAATGACTAAGTGTTCATATACCGTTCAACTACCTAGGAGCCCTACTTTTGCACTTACATAAATTTTTATCCTTCCATCTACATGACTCAAAACTTGGACCACAAAGAATAGGCACAAACCTGAGTAGCCTGGTGTGATTATTTCCTCTAGATGCTGCCATAAGTACAAATGTAAATACCAACAAATTGGCAGAGGCATTCACATGACTATTCTATGAATTCAACATAGGCCAACACCATTATCATTAATTCTTGATAGAACATTCATCATTTGACATCAATGACAATATTACAGAAAATAGTCTTCTTGTATACCATAACACTCAAATTGCCAACAATCTCCCCCTTTGTCATTGATGGCAAAACATCCTTATAATGACTACCCTTCTTTTTTCATCATTCTGATTTCTCCCCCTTTGACATTAATGACAAAGAGTCCTTGTCATAACATAGTGACAGGTTGCTCCTTTACTATCAGCTTAGCTGTTCTAATCCTTGGACTTGGCTAGTTAGAGCACTTTGAGAGAAAGTCCTCCTTGGACAATGACACATTTCCTAACTCTTACTAAGACACATTCAAATCTGATTCCTCTAGCTCTATTATTACACAAAAGATCATGTATATAACATTGGTCTTAAATACCAATCAATAATCAACATATCTCTCTATAGGTAGGCATAGTGATCTAGAGCCAACATACTTGTGTCTCCTCCTTTATTATCACATAACAAAGGGATTGAAACTATCTCACTAGACTGCCTTTTCTCTTAATCCAAGAGTTAATAATATTCCTTCAATACTCCCCCTGGATTCATGCCCTATCACTAAAAGCTAGTGATGTGGTGTGGGGGCCACTACTCCCAGCTTCTCACTTAGATACACAAATTGATCCTTGGGAAGAGGTTTGGTAAATATATTTTCAATTTGGTCCTTTATTGGTACATACTTGATTTTGACCTCTTGATTTGCAACCTTTTCTTTCAAAAAATGATATTTGATGGATATATGTTTGGTTCTGGAATGCATCACTAGATTCTTAGATATGTTTATGCCACTTGAGTTATCACAAAAGATAGAAATAGGTTCTTTCTATTCTACCTTGATGTCTCTAAGATTTTGTTTCATCCACAATAATTGGGTGCAACATGATGCTACTGCTACATACTCTGATTCTACTGTAGAAAGTGTAACCGACTCTTAATTTTTTATCACCATGACACAAGTATATTTTTGAGGAAGAATGCACCACCACTAGTGCTTCTCCTATAATCCACACTTCTTGCCCAATCAACATCTACATATGCAATTAAAGTGAGATAATCAATTTTAGGGTACCACAGACCATAGTCAATTATGCTCTTGATGTATCTGAAGATTCTTTTCATAGCATTGACATGTGATTCTTTGGGAGTTGCTTGAAATCTTGAAACCATACATATGGCCTACATGATGTCTGGTCTTGATGTAGTCAAGTACAATAGGCTACCTATCATTGATCTATAAAAAGTATTATTCACATTAGGTGATTCATCTTCTTTGCTTAATTTATATCTAGTTATCATAGGAGTAATAACTAGTTTGTTGTCCTCCATACCAAATTTCTTGAGCATCTCTTTCGCATACTTGGTTTGAGATATGAATATCCCTTCATTGGTTTGTGCAATTTATAGACCAATAAAGAAAAAAAGTTATCCCAGCATAGACATTTCAAATTCACTTTGCATTTGTGTGGATAATTCTTTGCACATATTACTATTGCCACCTCCAAAGATGATATCATCTACATAAACAACATAATCAACATATGCTTACCTTTTGATCTAAAGTACAAATTGTTTTGTGCATATCCTTTGCTAAAGCCTTTTTGTTTCAGGTATTGATCCAATCTTGAATACCATGCTCTAGGTGCCTTTTTCAGACCATACAATGCCTTTTTAGTATGCACACGCAATCTTCTTTATCCACTAGCTGAAAACCTTCTAGTTGTTCAATGTAGACTTCCTCTTCTAAGTTTCCATTCAAGAAGGCTGAATTTACATCCATTTGATATACTTTGAACTTCTTATGAACAAAAAATGCCAAAAACATTTTTATGGCTTTCAGTCTTGCCACTATAGCAAATGTCTCTTCAAAGTCTATGCCTTCCTCTTGTACATATCCCTTGCACATCAATCTTGCTTTGTTTCTTATGAAAATTCCATCTTCATTGAGTTTGTTTCTATAAACCCATTTTGTACCTAAAAAATTCTTGTTTGAGGGTTTAGGAACCAATTCCCATGTTTTGTTCTTTTCTAGTTGACTCAACTCTTCTTCCATGGCTTTTAACTAGTTTTCATCCTTGCTGGCTTCACTAAAGGTTTTAGGCTCAATTTATAAAAATAGAGCAAAAATTACTTGCTCCTTGTTCATTACAGCTCTTCTCCTAGTCTAAACTCCCTCTTTTTTTTTTCCAATTATCTGATCCTTCAGATGTTCCTTTTGAATAAAACTTTCAAGTGCCCTTTCATTCTTTTCTTCCTCCTCTTCATTATCTTCTTCATTTTTTGTTCCTTATAATTCTTCAATTCTGATCTCCTCAACAAGTTCAACATGTTTAAATCCTTCTTTGACCTTGACATTGATACTCTCAACTATTTTGTGCAGCCTCTTATTGTAACATACATAGGCTTTGCTATGAGTGGAGTAACCAAGAAAAATTCCCTCATCACATCTTGACTCAAGGTTGTCTAGTTTGTCCTCCTTTCTTCTGAAGTAGCATTTACTTCCAAACACTTTAAAGTATTTAACTGATGTAGGCTTTCCATACCATAGATCATATGGCATTTTATCACTTTTCAAACTTAGTTAAACTCTATTTAGGATGTATACTACTGTTTGGACTGCTTCTCTCCAATATCCATTAGATAATTTGGCCTCTTTCAACATTGTTATGGCCATCTTCTTAATAGTCCTATTCTTTCTCTCAACAACTCCATTTTGATATGGATTTTTTGTAGCAGAGTGGTGCCTTTTAATCCCATGCTTCTCACAATATTCTATGAACTCATTAGAGGTGAATTCTCCACCTTTATCTTATCTCAAACATTTGATCTTTCTTCCCTTTTCATTTTCAACCATGGCTCTAAAGATTTTAAATCTCTCAAAGGCTTGAGATTTGTCCTTCAAAAATCTTATCCATGTCATCCTTGAATAATTATCTATGAACAACATGAAGTAATAAACTCCTTTTGATCCTCTTATTTGGGTAAGACCATAGAGATTAGTGTGGACCAATTGCAGAAGCTTTGTAGTCGCATATTCTTCTGTTTGAAACTTGACCTTTGTTTGCTTACCTAATTGACATTCTCTGCATGTAGTATTTACGAGTTTGGTTATCTTGGGCATATGTCTTACACACTTATTTAAACTTACTTTGACTAGATTGTCAAAATTGACATGTCCCATTCTACTATACCACAAGCATCTTTCATCAACCTTTCCTATGAGGAAACTATTACAATTTACCACAACAAGATTGTAGATATTATTCTTGGTTTTTTTTCCTTCTACAACTATTTTTCTAGATCTCTTTAGCTTGCAGCATTTGGCATCAAATATGACCTTGTATCCATTATCACACACTTGGCTGACACTTAGTAGATTATGCTCTAGTCCTTTGACATAAAGAATGTCATGTGTAGGAAGCTTACAATCAATGTGCAAGGTTGCTTTTCCTTTGATTTTTACTGTCGTGTTGTCTCCTAAGTTGATAGTTCCTTCCTTGCACTTTCTCAACTTTGTGAACTTTCTCTTTTCACCAGTCATGTGCTTTGAGCACCCACTGTCTGTCACCCACAAATTCTGATCTTTGGTGTGACGTGTTGTTTGAGCAATCAAGGATTGATTTTTCACTTTCCATATCTTCTTAGGTCTTTCAGATGCCTTTTTCTTTCCTTCATTAATGACTTGTGAACATTTATTCTTATTAGGAGACTTATCTTTCTTTACATTGCTTATTTTTGACATTAAAAGGTTAGTCCTACAATGCCTAGCTATATGACCAAAATTATTTCAATTATAGCATATTGTACTTGAATCCAATAGAGGAACAAAAGAGTTTCTATTTAAAAAATTAGTTCTCCTTGTAGGTACAACTGTACAATCAATAGCCCTATGACCAAACTAATTACAATTGCAAAAATAACCATAAAAGGATGAAGAATACTTGGTCATAACATTTTTTGGTGCAGTATATTGACCTTTCATACACTTTCATTTCTTCAAATATACCACTTTCATATATCCTTCTACATATTTTCAAGTTTACCATTTGTCTGGTCATGTCTTTAATCAAGGATTATTCATCTTGTCTTTGGCACCAATCACTGTCTATCTTGAATTTTCATATGTATGCCCTATTTCAACAAAACTGTTGATCTCTCTTGTATTAACTATCAAGCTCTTTCTCGCATCTCGATATCTTCTACATGATTGGTTCACTTTCGCTCCTTTTGATTATATTTGATATGCTCAATATTTATCTTTACTTGTATGCCTTTTCAAAAGTCTTTGCAAGTGTCCTCTATTCATTCAAATATATCCTTCAAACAAATTTATTACGGCCTTTTGTCAAGGTCCCCTTCCAAATCAATTTATGAGGACTTTTTGTCTGAACCACTTTCGGGACACTTTTTGTAGACTTTTTTCCCAAGTGCCCTTCAGAATTCTTGGAAACATCCTCATACCCTTTGGATTTTTTGTAGAGGACCTCATACCCTTCAGTCTTTCTACAAACTACCCTTTAGCTTTTCTATAAATGTACTCATACTCTTCGGCTTTTCTGAAAACTACCCTTCAAATTTTATATAAAGGTCCTCATACCCTTTGACCTTTTTGAAAACTACCCTTCAGCTTATTTGAATGGTGCACTTACCCTTCATACTTACTACAGACTACCCTTTAACATGTATGCAAGTGTCCGCATACCCTTATTTGTTGCAGGATTTTTGTCTAAGAGATTTGACTTAACAAAGAATTGACTTAGACACGTTTTTTGAAGGAATAGACTTAGACTCTTTTCCAAAGGAATAGACTTATACACTTTTCTAAAAGAATAGACTTAGACATTTTTTTTAAAGATTTAACTTAGACATTTTCCAAAAGAATAGACTTATATACTTTTTGAAAGAATAGACTTAGACATTTTTCTGAAAGATTTTACTTAGACATTTTCTGATAGAATAGACTTAGACACTTTTTTGAGAAAATAGACCAAGCTTGTAAAAATGACTAAGTGCTTAGATACCGTTCAACTTCTTAGGATCCCTACTTTTGCACTTGCATAACTTTTACTCCTTCCATCTGCATGACTCAAAACTTGGACCACAAGGAATAGGCACAAACTTGAGTAGCCTAGTGTGATTTTTTCCTCTGGGTGCTACCATAAGTGTAAATGTAGACACCAAAAAACTGGTAGAGTCATTCACATGAATATTTTGGGAATTCAACATAGCTTAACACCTTTATCATTAATGCTTGATAAAACATTCATCATTTGACATCAATGACAATATTATATAAAGAAATCTCCTTATACACATGACACTCAAATTGCCAATAGGTTCATGTTTGCTAATGGACTGATCAAGCAACCATGAAGAGGAATGATGATCAAATCTGACTTTGAGCCTTCTTTGAGGTCATAGACAACCTATAGTCCTGTACGGATAATTAACCTACAGTTGCCATAAGATGTCCTAGTCAAGAAGGTTTTTTGTTATTTTAAGGGTTTTTAGTTATTTTCAAGGAGGTTTTGTGTGGCAAGGGTGATGGTCATTTAGAAGGATTAGGTTATAAAACATGTGAGGCCTTGATAAGAGCCAATGAATAATTAATTAAGCTATAACCATTACTCTTACAGAATATGTACCCTACAACAGTCTCCTATAAACATTCATTGAATGAGAGAACTATGTTAAAGTGAAGGATTGATTGATGGCTAAAGACACTTCATGGAAATACATGATATCCAATGCATGATGAGTTGTGAATAATTCTCATAATTACTTCTTCGATTAGGTCATCCATCTAAGGGCCACCTATAACTCACATAAGGTACCTACAGTCGAGTTTGATCACAAATTAAACATTCCAAGACACTCAAAAAGATTGCCTCAATCTAGGGTTTGAAAGCCATGGTGATAAGGCAACTAATGCATCAGACATTAAGGAAATATATTAAGAGGCTAATAAAAGAGACCTACTAGTCTATATAGCTACAACCATCCTTAAGATTAGACTTACAGGCCTGTAGGTTCACTTACAAATGAAAGCAAGGGATCATAAGTAGAAGTACAGGTTTATTTTTTTAGACTTTACACAAGTGTTTTCTTTCCCAAGTGTTGTCTTTCTCAGAATTTTTTTGGGCTAAGAGTTGAAACAATTTCCTCAAACATTTTCTCTGAGGGAAAATAAATTTGAAAAAGGACTTTGCAAGAAGTCCAAAAGAATTAGTGGTTCATTTGTTTTTTCCAAAGGATAGTTTGATGAAGGGAAAAGGTGTAGTTCAGAAACCCAAAGGTTATGTGCCCTTCAAGAAGGTTCATTACAAAAATATTGAAGGGTATGTACCCTTCAAGAAAGCTCAAAATAGAAGTCTAAAAGGACAAATTTAAGAAGTCTTAAGGACTTTCCAATTTTTCCAAAAGAAAGGCCAATTCAAAATTTTGAGGGGCTTCTTTTTTGAAAGGAATGGTCCATATTTTTTTCCTGAAGGATAGTTCACAAAATCCTGAAGGGTATGTGCCCTTCGAGAAAGCACATTCATAAAAGCCTAAAGGGCATCTTCAAGTTGCCGAAGGGTATTTTCAAAAAAGTCACTCAACAGGAATCTTTAAGGGTATCTACCCTTTTGGAAGGTTCACTTCAAGATTTCAAAGGACTTTTTCAAGAATCCTGAAGGGTATGTGCTCTTCAAGAATGTCACTTTCCAAAACTTCTGAAGGTTGGTATATGCTTCTGAAGGGTCACTTTTGAATGACTGAAGGGCTCTTTCTTTCAGGAAAGTCCTTAAGACAAAATCTCAAAGGAAACATTTCCTTCAAACTTTTTGTTTGAAGCAAATAATTGGCAGATCTTGAAGAGCCAAAAGCAAAGTCTGAAGGGTAAGTTGAGAGATAATTCCTGCAGACAATTTGTCCATGGGAAAATAACTAGGGAAAAGACCAAAAGGGAAATAATTTTTTAACACAACTGTCTACTGAGGGGGGGGGTGAATCAGTAGATGCTCTAAAACTAGTTACTCTAAACTTTTAAAGGAATTACAAATTCATATACAAGTAAGAACAGATGCAAAAATCACAAACACATAAAAACACATGACACTAGATTTTTACTTGGAAACCCAAAGAGAAAAACCATGGTGAGAAACAACGTCTAGAAACTACTTTTCTAATTCAACCTCACATAAAACTGCCTTACTGGCAAACCTCACTAGTTACATTCAAGGACACTAATCCTTAGGAGACACCAATCCCCTAGTTGAGCACCAAATCAGTTTAACCTTACTAGTTACAAGATTTAAGGGTACCAAACCTAAGGAGACTCTAATCTCCTAATTTGAGTACCAACTCAGTTTGTCTGATGGCACCAACAAATTAGAATTATGGTTCTACAACTGCAGTATACAAGAAGGATTCACAAATGAATCTAGTTTGGCTTCTTTGTTACAAGTCTCATCTATAACTAATCACTCACTTATCAATCTCTATGTGTTATTTCTCTTCTTGTTTTCTCAGTGTCTATCTAGATATACCTTTACACTCTGTATCTGCATACATCTGGTTATGCTTTGTTTAGCCACACTTCATCCCCTTTCTTCTTCTCTATGTTTTACTCTATCTTCATATATTTTTATTGATATCCCTTTTCCTCTATGAATAATGCAATAGCAATGGTGATAACAGCTTCAGAATTATCCTCTTGAAGTCATGTATATTCAACTATTTTTTAGGATTTTTCATCTTTTCCTTTCATTCACACCTAGCTGCACTGAACCGATTCTCATTAAAGATGACTTTTACTTGCACATTTCTTGTGTCTTGGTTTATGCATCACCTTGCAATGGTCAAATCTCTTTTCTTCATTTGATGACTACTTAGTTTATCTCATAAATGTGCAACTTCCCCAATAAAAGATTGATCGGTTGAATCAATTAGTCTCAAGCCCCATGTAGACTTTTTCGAGCTCACCATTAGCCTGGTCCTATCTTTAATTGAGGATTTACTCATTTTGTCTTTGGCACCAGTTACCGTCTATTTTGAGTCATCCACTATTTTCCCTATTTTGGAACCGTCGATCTTCTTTTGAATTATCCATCAACTTTTATCTCATGTCTTGATATTCTCTTGGTTTGCTTTCGCTCCTTTCTATTAATTTGATATGCTTGACCTTTAGTCTTCATTTTGAACCTTTGGCTATGTTGCAAGCATTTCATGCTTTAGAAATTTTGGACGTGATTTATACTCCAGTCAAAGTGTCTTTCCTTCTTTACTATCCCTAAGCTACTTTTAAATCTAATCTTCTAATTTAGGCTCTTTTCTATTTGGGCTCTTTCTCCTTCTGGCTCTTCCTATTCAGGGTCTTTCTATCAAGCTCATCTTCTTCATATTATTTCTCAAGATCGTCTTCTCCTTCTCCTTTGCTTGGGCTCCTCTTCTCCTTTTCCTTTTCTTGAGCTCCTTTCTTTGTCGAGCTCTTCTCTTTGTCGAGCTCCTTTCTTCCTTGAGCTCTTTTCTTTCTCTGGCTATTTTCCTGAGCTATCTTATTCAGGCTTTTTTGGACTCTTCTCTTCTTTAGACTATCTTCTTCTTCGGACTTTCTCTCAGGCTCCTCTTTTTCAGACTTTCTTTTCTTCAGACTTTTTATCCGTCTCTCCTTTTTGGTCTTTGGGATCTTTATCTGAGACATTTCTTTGGACTTTTTGTCTGAGTCTTTTCTCTCAAGACCTTTCTCTGAAGTTACCCTTCAGGTTTTTACAATGGTGCACTTGCCCTTTGGGCTCTTTTGAAACTACCCTTTGGCTTTTCTTCCGAAGGTCCTCTTGCCCTTTAGGATTTTGCAACATGACCTTCAACTTTCTGAAAGGTGCCCTTCGACGTCTTTAGAGGGGTTCATATACCCTTCAAACTTTTTGACTTACCCTTCAGCTTTCTTCAAGGGGTTCACATACCCTTCAGTTTTCTTCAAAGTGCCCTTCAACCTTCTTCAAAGGGTTCACATACCCTTCGGCTTTCTTTGAAGTGTCCTTTGACCTTCTATAAATTTCCCTTTAGGTTTTCTAGAAGGGTCTACATGCCCTTCAGGTTTTTGTAAAGTGTCCTTCAGCTTTTTGAATGTACCCTTCATATTTTTGTTACGTGTCTTTTGGCTATTTGAATGTACCCTTCGTATTTTTGTTTCAGGACAATTTTTCAGAAAGGACTTGACAATTTTTTTGAAAGAATTGTCCTTGTTACTTTTTCCAAAAGAATTCCTCCAAAGGAATTCTTTAATACTATTTCAGGTTTTCCATCCTTCTTAACTTATCCCGATTGCCTCGTATAGACCCTTTCAAGTTTTTGACATTACTTGACTTATCAACTTGAGAGAAGCAATCCCTCTTCACAATCCTGATTACTTTGTTTAGACCCTTTTAGGTTTTTACCTTTACTTTGCTTACCAATAAAAAGAAATAACGTGCTTGAAAATCCCCGATTACCTCTTCGTTGGACCCTTTTGGGTTTCCCACATTTCTTAGCTTATAATCATAAGAGAAGTAAGATGCTCCTGAAACCCTGATTATTTCTTCTCTAGACCATTTCAAACTTTTCACTTTGCTTAGCTTATAATCACAAGAGAAGTAAAGCACTTGTGAATCCCTGATCACTTCTTCGCTAGACCAATTCAGACTTTTCCCATTGCTAAACTTGAGAAATAAAGGGAAGTTAAGTCATGCCAAAACTCCAATTTGCATTGCTTGACTTGACCCATTTGGACCTTTCATCCAACTTGACTTGACAAGATTGTGAAGTAAAGGCATTGGGGAAATCTGATTAACACTGCAAGTTTGTTCAACTCATCCTTTGGCATTAATGTAGAATAACACCTGCTTCTTTTGACATCAATGAAAATATCACAAACATCAATGACTATTTCCAACAAGAACAGAAGCATATGACAAGCCATAGAATATACCAAAGGAAAGTGCATAAAGAAAGAAGTCTTGGACATTTTGTCTGAGAGACAAAATTTGAAGAGAAATAGATAAACACATAGCCAAAGATGATAAGAAAATGGCCCGAAGAAATGCATGCACAGAAATAAATAAATCAGAGCAAAAGATCAGAAAATAATAAGGAATTCAATTTGAATATATCTCTCACTCATCAAGATACTTGTCTATGCAAACAAGGGCTATTTATAGTGGATTGGTCAAAGCTTCAGTTGTCTATTTGATGAAATCATGCTTCTCTTTGGTTTTCATGCAATCCAAAGCTTTCAACATTTTAGGCAGTTCAAGTGGAGTTATCCATCCGAGATGTGACATGGCTTTTCATACAAGTGGAGATCATAGGAGGTTGATTGGTCTTGAGTTGGAGTTGACTAGACAAGCTTGTTACACATCTTCCTTGTTTTCCATGCAAAGGGGAAAAATCTCTATTTCTAGCTCAACTTTCAAACAGATCAAATGGAGTTCCTTATTTAGAGATTTGGCATAGTATTCTATGCAAAGGAGATTTTTGACTTTCAATGGGCCCACCATCCATACTTCTACACCAACCTTGGATTCATGCATGTTTAGATATTTTTGGAGAGTGTATTGTTTATTTTAAATATTAACCTTTCAAACTTGGCCCCACTGCCATACTTCTACGCCAAGGATTGGAGAGGCATGCAAATTTTGTAAAGGGAAAAGATTTTATTGAATATTTTAAACATTATAAAAGGTGTTAAGTCTTGAGTTAATTAACCAAGACTAACCCTTTCCCTTTTTAAAACTCCACTTAAGGCTATTTTAGATTTTGGAAAGCTTATTTATTGGCTTAGTCAAGCCATTTAGAAGAATCCCTAAAGTTGGAAGAAAGAAATTGTAAGCTGGACTAGTGATCAATAAAGGAATTTCTATTCTAAATTTGAGTTTTGGAAAGAAGAATAGTGTGTATTTGATTGTGCATTAGTGTATAAGTGATATTTATCTCCTTTTGCAGGTCCCTTCCTCACCTATCTTTCTCTATTTCACCATTTTGTAGGTCATTTAAAGAGGTTTTCAACCCTTCATTTGAAACATTTTTGTTTAAGGACAGAAATATAAATTTTATTTGATTATATGTGTGCATTGATTTCAGTAACTTCAGAGGATTTGAAAAATTCAGGTGTATCACCCCCTTTTAATTAGAATTTCTTTTAAGTTTCCCTTCCTCTTTTCACCCCAAAAATCACAGTAGACCTAATTGGTAAATCTAAAGGTAACCAACCCTCTCTGGAGGTTCTTCTCATCAAAGAGTCACCCACACTCTGAGAAGTTCCAATTGTATCAGTGGGAGTGAGGGTGTGTTTTACACATCTTCAAGCAGGGTGCACTCCAGAGTGATAACACTACCATGGTTTATACACTTTCTAAATGACTCCCTTTCGAGCTTTATTTCCATTTTAGCCAACCAACATTAGAGACTAACTCTCAATGAGTTCTAGAGTATAGGCCATTACAAATCATGTAGAATTGACACAAAAGGTCCTCAAAATCCTAAAGGAAAACCTAGACTCAACTCATGAAGCAACAAGATTAGAAGGGAAGATGTAAGCAGGAATTTTAACTAGGTGATTGAGTGTACTACAGTTATATCGAAACAAGAAATTCTATCAAAAAGAAGGGAAAGAACAATCTGGTGCCCAATGTCTATGGACCCTATATAGTGCTAATGAATTGGTAAAGTGGTCTTTACACATGAGCTGCCTAACAACTTCAAGACTAATTATATCTTTTATGTATGCTCTTTGAAGAAGATAGTCTATCAGAACATCACCAAACAAACTAAATTGCCAGTATTGGATGAAGATTTATTGCGATTGAAACTAGAAGGCAGAATCGCCACCCATTCCAGACAACTCCATTCTAGACAGGTCATTATATGTGTTATTAAATTGAAGGTTCATTACCACCAAAGATGCTACTCAATAAAATGAGCATTTCTTCAAAAACATCTAGATATGCCCATTCTTTGAGTATAAAGCACATTTCGAGGAGAGATCATATTATGTACCTAGGGAGGTGCATGGTATTGTGTACTTAGGTACCCTTAGTTTAGTACACCGAATGTGATCGATAATAGCTAGAAGAGTTAGTCCCTGTGATTAGCACAAATAAGGGCACTAAAAGTCATAGAGGATTATCATGACTCGAAATGAAAATGATGTTTCCATTCTGGAGATTCTGTCTGGAAGAGGGTTGTGTTGTTATCCTCGTTGCTATTTTCTATTGAACTTGAGCTTATTATTGCCTTAGCATATCTTGTGCCATCTTTTCTAGTCCATATTTTGGAGATTCATTACAAACAAGAACGAGTTTTTCTAAGCCTGGTGAAATCATTTTTTGAGCTAAAAAGGTATGCTTCAAACTATCCCTGCCAAAAAAAAAATCTTAATAAATAAATGGGATATTTCAAAATCCTCTCTTCAAAATTCCATAAATTTAACAATACAAAAACTCTGGTAGATTCAAACAAGTCATTTTTTCTCAAGTTCATAGAAATGTTCAAATTGAACCCTGAAAATTAAAGATCCCAAAATATTTCTTGTATAATAGCTTGAAATTTCATAGTGAAAAGAACTATCGGAGTCTAGACTTGAAAACGTTCTATACATGAGCTCAAAAAAATATCAATGATCCCCTCAATGAGCTTCAGAAGCACCCTAGTGACATAATAATGGACACATATACCCAAAACCATCAGTCCTCTCACAGGGTTGTATTGTTTAGAGTATGGATGATTAAACTCCAGAATTTTATAATGGCAAAGACTGAGGAATATCTTTGAAGGAACTGTCCCTGCGTGTAACAATTCTAGCCAATGCAGATAAATACATGTCAAAGAATGAGCAACATATAACAATGTTTCAGTCTTCGACCGATATGCTAGTCAACGCTATCATCAATTTTGTTCATTTTCTACAGACTGCCAAGAAAATCAGCAGGAAAAATGTAAGAAGACTTTTTTATCACCCTGAGTTTTGTACTCAAGTTTTTTGTAAAACATTTTAAGTGTGTTTGTGTCACCTTAGTCTTGTCATTTATGTTTGCTTTTAGGTGTTAACTACCATAACAATGAATGGTGATATTGGTGTCATATAAATTGTACAACAGCTGATATGGATCTTGAGAGAGTTGTGTGATATCCTATCTCATGCTACACTCGTGCACATCACTGGTACTGCAATACAATAAGATTTATATGTACCCTCCACTTCTATGTATCATATGTTTGTTCACAGTCCTGGCTCTATATCTTTCAACATGGTATCAAAGCTGTCTTTTTGAGGAATATGACAGAGAATCCCACTTCAAATAACCACCATAAAATTCCATGTGTTCAGGTTCAACTGTATTGGACATTAACCCCATTCACTCAAAGTAAACGAAAGGTATGAAACTCATGCGAATCACTCTAGAAATCGTGTAAACCTCCTAAAATTAAGAGTTGTAGGATGAATTCTCCAATTTTTGTTTTTTTTGCAATGGTTTGTTTTTAAACAACTGGTTGTTTTCATCAAAAACCAAACCTTGAAAGTCGAAGATCTGTGATGACCTTCCATGCATGTGCTCCTTTTCTTAGGGCATTTTTAAACAATTCTTGGCGACTCAATCTCAGCTTAACATCTTTGTGAAATAGAAGACATCAATACAATACGATCAAAACTGGATTACATCTAACAAACTTGCAATTCAGATATTTAAAATTATCCAAACCTTGTATATATGTCAATCAAACAAATGAATGGATGAAACATTTTTAAATGTCCACAAAACCAAAGTTCTTTCCACAACAAAAACAAATGTACACTATAAAATCCATACTACCCGTGACCAACTCCCGCTTGACATAAAGTCGTTTCTTTTATGAGATTGGAACTCTTATCATTGATTTTGGCGAGAAACTTTCATGTTTTTGTGTTAAGTAATTAATTTTTTAGTTTTTTAGGTGTAATGTTCCTTTTAGGGCAGAATTAGAACAAAGGGGTTTCCCAACAAATCCTAACAATACATAGAAAATTTTGAATTTCTTTTCAAACCCTAAGCACATGGAAATTGCATAATTCTGAGAGTGCCAATTTAGAGCACGAAAATAATATTTTATTTGTCACAATATTTGTCAAAAATAATAAATATTACAGTTGGAAATAAGACCTTCGAATCTGAATTTTTCAATCAATAAATATCTAAAAAAATATTATAAAATACCAAATTAGCGAAGGTATAAACAAATATCAAATTAGGCCTCAAAAAGCACCTTGAAACCCTCCAAGGGGGTTCGCTGCCCTATGTGAGGGCTCAAAACAAGGGTTGGCTGCCCTAAACTATTGCGCTGCCCTTCAAGATGTTGCCCAACTATTGCGCCCTACTTGAAATGGTGAGAATAGACACCACCAATTGCTCATTTCTACCCAATACAACCTCTAATTTAAGGCTGCCCAGTTGATAGGTAAGGGTTTTCATCCTTACTTCAGCCTTCCCTTGAAGGTTTCCATCTTCAATGGATGAAATCAAGCAAATTGTGCTTAAACTTGTGATTTCAATTCATAAACATGTAATTTAGGCATCAATGTACTATAGAGGGAATTGGATGAAGTCTTTATATCTATGGGCATCCTAAGAACATGTTGAAGACCCTATTACTCTATAATACTAAGAATGACATGGAAAATATGGTTGGTTTGACTTGAAGAGGTAATAATATGCATCACAAGGTACTATGTCTCTACCCATAAAATCTTTTAATTGATTTTGTTGTTTATTCTAACTATTGTCATGTGTACCCAAGAGATTGGAGAAGTGACATTGTGAAAACATTCTCACTTGATCCATTGTCATTCATAACATTTTATATAGGTTGTTCCTCAATGTAGGCTCAAATGAATAAGGCATGAAAATTTGTATCATCGTTGACTATCTCATTGTCATCGAATGTGTTTACGGGGCGCTGAAGTGGAGTATTGATAAGTGTACTAATGATTATATCTAGTGGATCATCGTATAGCACCTGTGGAGGATGCATGTTGTATGCATAATGTGCCTCTAAAGTGTCCTTGGTTTCTGTTAGTTCATGTTTAGGAAAATGATCACTGAAGATCTTCAAATTTTGATTCCCATTATGCTATGGTCAAGATCCCTTTGTAGGAGTGCCCATATTGATAATGTTGTCATCTATGAGATATTATATCTCATGTTTTAACTTGAGACATATATTTTTTAATGCCCTACAATGATGATACTCACAATATGCATTGCCATCATAGTTTCTTGGTCTAAGTATGTTGAATTGAGCTTTCGTGGAGGAAGGATTGTGATTATTGGTGTGATTATTCATAAGGGTTATATGAGTATTATAACACACCAAAAAATCTATAAAAATACCACAATGATAATATAGAAGAATATAATATGGTTTACATAATTAAAATGCATATATACCATGATACATATGTAAATATCTTATAATTGGTAGTTAAGAAGATAAATAAGTGTAAACCAATGGTTATTAAAAGTAACAATGAGTGAAAAGATGTAACCTTTGGATTTTAAAGGGTATATAATAATGTATTTGGTGTGGAAGATAATGAGAATGAATATCATATCATATTATCATATCATAATAATCAAGATAAATATGAATGGAACAAAAGTATTATATTGAAATTCAAATATATATAAAATGAAGATAATCTAAGAGAAATATGTGTGTATTAATTAATTCAAGTGAATATATTCTTATATACATAATATCATCTCTAGTTAGGACTCCAAAACTATAGACTAGAAATCATGTTGCTTAGTTTACATCAACATTTGGTGTCTGAACCCAAGTCTTGACTAATTGATACCCAGAGGGGGTAGCAAGAAAAAGGAGATTATAAGATTTGTGGAGATAAGAACATGGGATTTTTTTTAATATGCATATGTTTTATGGGAAGAATATTAACTTAAAAGTCCGTGTTGCCCTATTCTAAATGGGTTTAGGCACATAAGGGATGATGGGAGGAAAAATAGGGGATATGAGAAGAGATGACTATTGAAATATAAGACACTGATTTGGGGGGATAAATATAATAAAGTGGGATAGAGAAAATGAACAATAGATTAGATCAAGATTTAGTGATAATAAAAAGATTAGATAAATTAGAGAGAAAGGGAAAACAATGAAACAAAAAGGAAAAAGTGTGATAAAGAAAGAGGAAAATATGAAGAGGAAAATGAAAATGAGATGCAAGAAGACGTGTCCTCCCTAGCTAAAAAATATTGTTTGAGGAGATGAACCCTTGAACTAACCATCATCCCTCACACCATTGGAAAAGAGAGAGATAGGGAAAGAGAGAGACAAAGAAAAAGAAAAAGAAAAAGAAAAAGAAAAAGAAAACAACATAATCAAAAGAAACTGTAGAACGAAAAAACTATGAAATGAAGAATGATTTAGAATACCACAGAACATATAACAAACACTTTAAAACATATATCATGTATTGTGGAATGGATTAACTATACCATGGAACACATATCCCATACCATAGAACAAATCAAACATGCCACACATTGTATATTACATATAAAAATGGGTAAAAATAAACATAACACAGAACATAACAATATCGTACCACGAAGGGACATTGCCATGAATCAATAAATAACTAAAATAACTACAATAGAGGTAGGTATCATGGTGGTCATGGAGAAAATAACTAAAATAGAGGTGTA
>JARHVA010001649.1:1967500-2020000 GCA_037957365.1 Torreya grandis | reverse complement strand
GCATCAATTTGATGTGGTTTCATATTAATATATTAATTGATTTTTTCATCTTCTAAGACATTTTTTTGATTTGTAGTAGTTGTTTCATCGGTATCAATATTCATGATAAGTCCATCAATAGGGTGAGTAAGATATGTTCTAAAATCCATAGTAAGAAAAATAAAGGGAATCATGCAACGACATCTATTTGTAATAATAGGCATCTTATATTGGATATTATAACAATAGGATTGAAGGAAGGCTTGGGATTGTTCATTGTTAACCTTAGCCCTATTAATGAATTTAGATTTAATGTGTTACCCATTTGCCTAATCCAAAGAAGATAAACTATCCATGTAGAACAATATGAAAAGAGTAACTTCATTAGTTGTGTTAATCAATAATGTTCATTCAACATGGTCATGATTAATGCATATTATTACATTAAAATAAAAAACTGGGTTTGAAAATAAAATCTTAAAGTTGAAATCTGAACCCCTATAAGGATGAAACCCTAAATGGGGTCTAATGTGTAATGATTCTTTTTGTATGGAAATAAATAGTCAAATCATGAATCACTAGAGTTTTTTTTTGTTAATGGAAATCTAAAATAGATTTTAAAACCCTAGGACAAAAAATAATAAACCTTGGAAGGAGGAAACCCTAAGGAAAACATAAGGTTTTGCACATTTTGATATATGTATGGGTTCACCAATATATTTATATTGTTAGAATTAACACAATGTTGGGTTCACCAATATGTTTTAACCTAAGTTGGATTAATGGATAATATTAATCTAATTAAGATATAACTTTTTAATAAGATCCATATTATAAATATGGCATTCAAGTATACATCTAAATGTAAAAGATTGAGATTGATTCTTTTTATTTGACAAGGGCATATGCTAAATATAGAAAGTAATAAAGATATTATGATACTTAGTTTCTCTAGTTGACTATATGAATACGACTGTGTTCTTGGTGAAAATCAAGGATAAGAATGCATGTGATTTTTATGGGTCTAGAAATTCCCTACTTTTATGCAAGTTGGTATTGACTAGCAGGTCACTATCAACTAATGATATTGATCCTATCATATGAAATCCAACCAACATAAATAGAAGATATATTCTAGAAATGGACAAATCACAAACATGCTTATCCTTTATTTTCACTTTTAAAACACAATCACAATCAAACAATCGAGCAAAAAAGTTAAGGACTGTGATCTCATTAGCACTTTCTATATTTTACATATGCCCTTATCAAATCAAAATAAAAAATATCATTATTTTATTAGATGTATGATTGAATGCCATATTTATCATCTGAATCTTATTACAAAGTTCTATCTTAATTGGATTAAGCTTTCCCATTAATCCAAATAAGGGTAAAACATATCGATGAGCTCGTACACATATTGAAGAGTGTAAATCCCTAGGTTTCCCTTAGGGTTTAATCCTTCCAAAGTTTTAGGTTTTTTGGCCTAAGGTTTAAAAAATATCATTTTTGATTCCACACACAAAAAATATATTTTTTAGGTTTTTTTTTGCTTTGGGGATTCATTATCTAATTTTTAATTTCTATGCACCAAAAATCTTTTAACTGTTGGCCCTAGTCTTTTGCATGATTTCATGATCCCATCCTATGCCATCCAATAAGGCTAGTTCCCTTAATATTATAATATGTAGTGCTAGAAAGTGGGGCCCATATAAAGCATAATTATATTCTTATTATATAAGCTAAGATGGATACAATGAATGTTTCTTATTTTGATGAAGCAATTAGTCATGAATATGTACTAACAAATAATTGTGTTGATATGCCTCCATTGAAATATGATAATTAATATAATAAAAATGGAGATAATGATCAAAATACTTATGAAGGATTCGATATAATTGACCCTAAAAAACTTAATGGGGTAGATCCTAACCAATTTAAAATCTTATCCAAATTTCATGAAGCACTACATCAATGTATTGAAGAGGTGTGTTGAGTTATCCAATTGATCCTAATATCTAAGGCTACACAAAAAGTTAAGCTTCTTAAATATCAAGTAACTTAACAAGATACCTTTATTATTGTAAGCCAATCCTTTACATTAGGTTTTCAAACCACTACTATTGGTATTACTCCCATGCCCACACCTTCAATGACCTATGCTTGATATTTGGAGGTAACATGAGGCTCAAAAATTTTGATGCCTATCCCTACATAGGAAATATTCATTCCTAACATTATGACTAAGAAAATTCCATTTCCAACCTTCCCTAATGTACATTACCTTGACCAAATTGTTATATTTATACATTCCAAGGTGTTTTAATTAGACCAAGTTATTTCTAAGAAGTCTTAAAGAATATGCATTGAGATGGTTTTATGGTCTCCTTCTTTAATCTATAATAAAACTCAACTCCTTAGCTATCTGATTCCTAGATCATTTTGCAATAAATATCAACGAGAATTTATCATATGCCCATATTGATAATCTAAAGAAATAATCTAATGAACTAGTCATTGACTATGTGCTTTGATACAAGACCATGCTAGCCAAGATAACCAATGTTATGCTTGATAACGAATTGCAAGATATATTTAAACAAATTATGCTATCATTGCTCCATGAATCAATTATATTTAAGAGATTCAAATCATTTTATGAGTTATGTAATACAACGAGGGAAAAATAATTAAAATTAATTTCTTTGAACAAATTTAAGTATACATAAACTCTATGACTAATTCAACAAAAAAGTCTTAAAGAAAATTGAATTATAAGGTCAAAGTAAGTGATAATAATAACGAGGAAAATATATTCAGTGTAGTGTCATAACCTAAAAACTAGTTACAATTGGTAGCTCCACCAAATAGGTAATTTTGAAGATTACCATCACCTCCTCATGTGCTACTAAAGAAGTTTATTGAGCGTAACATTATCACACTCCCTCCTCCCTAAGAGCTCGATCCAAGTAGACATAGATTTTTTTTTTGTGATGACAATACATATTTTGAGTATCATAAGATTACAGGGTATTTAGAAAATAATTGTTTTAATATAAGACATAAGAAACAAGATCTCATTGATGGCAACATTATCAATTTGGGAAATCCTATAGAGGAATCTCGATCACAACACAATGGAAATCAAAATTTGAATATATTTAGTGATCCTTTTCTTAAACATGAATAAAAAAACTAAGGACACTTCAAAATTAAATTATGCATATAACATACATCTTCTGTTAATTACATATGATCATCCAATAGATGTTATCATTGATACACTTATAAATACTCCACTTCAGAATCCCATGTTCACATTCAATGATAATGAGATGTTCAACGATGATAAATTTTTTCATGCCTTATTCATTTGAGCTTACATTTAGGAATAACCTATATACATTGTTATGAATGACAATGGCTAAAGTGAGAATGTTTGCATGATGACACTTCTCTAATCTCTTGGGTACACATGACAAGATTTGGAAGACACAAAAAAATAGTTAAAGGATTTTATAGATCAAGACATAGTACCTTTGGATGCATAGTATTACCTCTTTGAGTAGGACTAATCATATTAGCCATGCTATTTATAGTATTACATGGTAATGGGGTATTCAACACATTGTTAGGATGCCCATGGATGCAGAGATTTTGTGTAGTTCCCTTAATGATACATTGATTCCTAAAGTAAATATACTAAAATAAAGTGGTTAAAAATTTAGGAGTATGATATGAGTATTACCTATAGTCAATGATATCTCCTCCTCCATCCCACCACCACTATGATTGGTTGATACACATACTATAGTTTCAATCATTATTTAGAGATGGATAATGCACATATTTAGGATGATTACTCAAAGATGGATGATATAAAGATTAAATATCATTATTTATAAATGGTTTATTCATATTCCATATTAGCATATAAATTTTATTATTACATGTATCAATATTCATCTATACAATTGGTTATTCTACATCGATTACATCAGAGAGTTACTCAGAGACAATAGAGGGTGACATCTTCTATAATACATACTCAGTTAGCCCCACTAGTAATATAATGTGTTCCAAAATGAACATAAGAAACAAAACCCTCATATTATGAATAAAACCCCATATTATTCTTGACATTCTATAGTTTCTCATCATTCTCTGAGCTCCATGACTAGTTATTATGACATATATTGTACACCGCATGATTATTTATCATATCTTGATCCAACCATAATCAATACTTTCCATTCATGATATAGTATCCCTCCACCACCCGATACAAACACTTCCCATGGACCTCCCCTTGAATGCATCATTGGATAGCCTTTCATATTTCAAATATTCCCCCCAAAAGAAAAAAAAATCATTCAAATGTTCAAAAAATATAAAATTATGACTTGAGCATGATATGTTATTTAATACATATTTGGTAGATGGACTATTATTTACATACACACATGCATTTTATGGTATCTGAGTGTATGCAGGACATATAGTTTACCCATGGACATACAAATGTTATTTTTCCCTTTTCTTAGTGGTCATGTCGATACTAGGAGCATCTTATTGAACAAGTTTCACTATTACATGATAAAGATAATTATGACCTTTGTACCATGTTGAGCCACCTATATTACTTACACATGCCATTCTAGTTACTCATTTATTACACAGTGATACATGATATGCAATTTTACTACATTGTGACATAGCTATATATGGATGGTGTAGACTAGTTCCTTTTTATATGTTCCATTCATGTTACTATTATTTCACATGACATATTACCTTGTGTGTGAGTATTGTGTGCGTCCCTTACCCTTTATTGATGCAACATCCTTGATGTCCCTTGTTTAAAATATTTATATGTCCTTGTGTGTGGCCCTTGGCCTTATTTGTTATAAAATTTTATGTTCCTTGTATGTGATTCATGGCCTTGTGTGTGACACTAACACTTGTGCTTGTTGACATTGAGGGGTGTCATGATCTATATCATACACTATTATTATGTATTATTGTTCAGAGTTAGTTATACTACATGCTTTATTGATAAATGTATTTAGACATGACATTCACATGCCTTACATTCCATATGTTACAAAAATGCCTTGATCGATATATAAATTACTATGATGACATATTATCCACATGATCAAATGATATTACATGATGTTATCTTTACACATGACATGATAAAATTCATTTTTATTTTGATATGAATGGATTACATGATACATCACTCATCTTAAAAAGGGTGCATCCTAGTGGGCTTGTCATAGAGACATAAGCCTCCATGAGCAAAAAATTAGAGTAGAGTACAAGTTTCATAGATCTCATAGATTCATAATGATTCAAATATAAGATTACTTTAGATACATGACATATATTGGAACATTGATACAAAGTATAAGGGAAAATGCCATGCATATGCATTCAATTTACAGACATTTGAGCACATATTCATACACACTCGAGTGCATATGCATGGGCATGTGCACATAAATTTATAGAAACAAAATTACATATTTTCACATACATATACTTTTGAGATTTAGGTTCTCAAATTCAACATATATATTTCGAACATTCTATATCAGTTGGTACAAATTTAAGGGCCATGCACATATACACAACAACATAATTGTAGTTAAATGGAAAATGGTTGTCATTATAATTCACACTTATCAGATTTGTGGTCATGATGGGGGCATGGATATGGTATTGTTTTATCAAAAATTAGATTAAGTGGGTTAATATAATTAAGACAAATTGCTGAGTAAAATAGATTTTAAGTCAATAAGCATTCCCATACAAAATCTATTTTTGTAAACATATGAAAAATTAGGGTTTTAACCAAATACATGAAAAGAGGCTGAACACTTATTGGTAAAATAAATACTTAGGTATATAAGTGGTTGTAAGTAACTATGAACTTCACTAAGATGTCCATGAATCTACACGAATGATTGTTTAACTAACTAGGGTTCAATCAAAGGATTTATACTACTATGACTTGCGGTCTTGTATTTAGGGTGTGGTTTTATTTGTGCTAATTTTGAAATAAATATTTGTGAACTAATGAACTAGGTAAAACTACATATAGATGTATTTCAATTTTTTGGAAACATGTGATCATGTATTTATCTTATATTCTTGAAAAACCCCAACAAGGTCCTACACACGTAAATGAGACATAAAATTAGGATAATGAGCAGGGGGTTGACTCCAGATGGCCTCAAGAACCCCTTATAATTGAGTGTTATTTACATATCCAATATTTTTAAGAGGCCCTTAGACCGCATGTAGTTTTTGCTTTACTATGTGTGTGTGATTGGATCATATGCATTGTGAATCTAAATGCTCTTTCACCTAGGTCCCCCTTTGGTCTACGCATGAAAATTAAGTGTAATGATATAAACTTTAGATATAGAAAATACATATTTTGAGATTTTTGTGATGTAATTTCATTCAATTGTGCTTGCTAGGTAATTGCTAGATGTAAAATTACTTTTAAGGATTTATAAAGTGAAGACTTTTAATTCAATTTTGAAAACTTATTGGCATATAAAAATAAATCAAGAGGAATAAAATGGTCATAAAAAGAGACCCAAATTAAATATGATTCGAAACAAGGATTATAAAGGCTATTGGGATAAGATACATGTTTACTAATAATCACACAGGTTGTATTCATCCATAAAGAGTGATTTTTATGAAAGTAAGAAAATAATAAGATTAAAAAGGTAATGACCAAGGATCCCTATGATTCACATAAGAGTTTGAATAAAAAAATAATATTTATGAAATCCAAATGAAAGCATCAATGTAGAAGATAAGAGGAATAGATGCAAGACCAATACAAGCTGCACCAAATAGAATCTTAGTTGGTATTAGGAGTTTCTAGATGTAAAGTCACAAAAGCACATAGTACTTGTGTTGCTTAACCAAATTTGGGTGTTTAGATTTGCCCCCCTTTTCTAGAAATATGATAAAATGAATTCAATAGAGTGAAAGGAAGAAAAGTGATACCTGAGCTTACTTATGTTGTATATTCTTTACTTGTAAGTGGAGATACCATGGGTTTGATATAGTCAACCCATGAAAAGAGAGTATGGTCTCTAATCTTGTTCTCATCTTGGCCAAAGAATTGAAGAAAACTTTGAATACTCCTTGTGAAGATGAACCCTAATGTGGAGGCCATGTGTAGAATATGAGTAAATCAATGTGGTATAAAGAGACAGTCTAAGCTTGACTTGAACCCTTACTATCTAGAGATGTGCCTAGAAGTCAAATGATATCTAAATTCATCCCCACACAACTCAATATAATAGGTATTAGTGAAAAAACTAAATCAACCATTGTAGATAGCTGTAAGATTCATTCTGATGAAAATTTGGTGAAATACCTAATGTAAAATTTATGATATAATTAGAATTGAGTTTGGTGTAAACAACAAAGAGAATGCCATGAATTGCCATTCTTTTTATAGAATCTAGTGCAAAAACTAAGAGATGAGACCATATGCCACACACATGCTCCTAATCTAGTAATTAAACATACTGAGTTATACAATCTGAGAAAGAAATATAAATTCTAAGAAATAATGCTCCTAATCTAGTAATTAAACATACTGAGTTATACAATCTGAGAAAGAAATATAAATTCTAAGAAATAATTCTATAGTTATGTAGAAATGTATTGTGCACATGCCCTCAATATCATATTATGTGTAAAATTGAGTTAGATTATGTCAAATGTGAAGATATGCCATGTACATGGTTATATTCATTGTGATTTGTATAAATATCTATCAAATTTGAGTAAACTCTCTTGTATACCTGATAAAAAACATTATAGTAACTGTGATAATTTGTGATAGTCTGAAATAACTTATTCTATGTAGAGTTAGATAATGTTGCTCTATTTTAGACAATAATGCATCTGTGTTACAGTCTCTAATGTGAAGATAAGTCTAATACCAAAGATCTAGGTAAAATTTGAGATTAACTGAGCATGTTCAAAGTATGCCATATGAATCTATATATAAATTGTGACATACTATGTATAATCTTAACATAATATGTATCAAATATGCATAAAATATAATGTACAGAGTTAAATATGTATAACTGAAGCATAGTTTGAGTAAAAAACTAAAATATATTGAATATGTGTTGAGTAAGTTGAAGTATAATGTGAGTCCAAATCTGACATGTAGTGCATATGTACTAAGTCAATTGTCCCCTATTTACTCAGTTTTGTAGAAATATTACCTATGTATTCCCCCTTTTGGCAAGAGGGATGAAACTAGTGTAAATACATTGAACCAAAAATAATAGTTAATGTATCTAAGATTATTGAGTTAGTTTACAATTTGATAATGTTTACTACCAATATTTGCTATTACTAAAAGACTTTAATGAATTTGAAACTTGTGTGAATAGGTATAACAATCAAGGAATTGATATAGAGAAATAAAGTATGAGTTGACAACATATTGAAAAAGTCATAGTGAGATTGAACCATAAGAAACATATAAAATCATGTAATCATCTTCCATATGAAAGAAACAATGTTTGAAAATGAGTAATGGATAACTGGTACAAGACATTTAATATGGCAAGCCATGCAGTTTGATAATTTTTTGCCAATACTATAGTAATATGAAAATTTTAACAATATATAGAATTTTAAAATTTCAAAATTATTATTCATTTGGAAATTTAAAAAACTGATATTTTTGAGCTATGAGTTAGAAAATGCCTAAAAAAAAAGTGATTACTTGTAGCTAATATGAGGAGGTCAAGGCCCTAATCTAGATGGAGGAAGATGTCATATTAGCAATTATCGAAATCGAATCTTAGTAGTTTTTTGAAAATTTTCTTAGGCTATTTTTATTTTTTTTAATTTTACATTTTAAAATCAATTTTTTTTAGGTGTGGCACTATCCTTGATGGGCGAGTGGTGTCTAGACTCTATGTGGATTTTTCCAAAATCCTACAAACTTGTCTAGTGTTATTGTTCTTTAGGTAGTGGTAGTGTCATTTTTGGATTACATCAAGAAATACATCATCAAATGTTAAATATTATTTCTTTGAGACTTATATTTCATCAATTTTAATGTAAAATTTGTGACTTTTATTTTGTCATAGGATTATATTCGGTATAGATAATTTTGACATGGTCAAATGATGGAGATAACACATGCATTATCTCTTTCTAATGTTGAGAGGAGAATGATTGATAGGGTGGGTTTAAGTGGGATGGATAGATCTGATGCCATATGATATTCATATGATAATTGTCTTGTCTGAGAGATGGGATGTTGATACATGTACATTTTAGCTACCAATGGGAGAGATGATAGTCACGTTAGAGGAAATTTGGTGGATATTGAGATTACCAGTGATGGGGACTAGGGCTATATTACAGGGTGATATAATGTTAATCCCATAAGATCTAGCTCATAGGTATTTGATTACAAGAGCCTATGTGAATTGGTCACATGCTGTAGATACTAATGTGTTATTGTTAGATTTTATTTTTTATTTTGTTCTATGTGTGCAAACATTTTTTGTTATGTTATTAGCTTATTTTATAGTGGTGTTTGGTTGGGGAGTGTTGATTTCATATAGGATGCACTCTATCATTTATGTGATTAAGGAGCACAACACTATGTATTCATGGGGTTGCATTATGCTAACTCATTTGTATCAGGACCTATATAGATTCAGCCATGATGAGTATAGTGGTGGTATCCGATTTGTCACACTTTTACATTGTTGGGCATATGAACATATTGTAGTGACACAACCTATCATGAGGCCTTGTACTGAGGGGTACTTTCTTAGATTTATGCATAGAGATAAGTGAGTAGAGGCTAGGTCTAAGACCAGATTATTATGGTCTATATGAGGTTATTAGATAATTTGAATTTGGATTCCAATATATGGAGGCATTATATAGGTTTTGTTAGGTAGCCCAATGATGGCACATAGTTGCACTAGATTTGAGTTAGCCATTGGTTTCATTATTGATAACCACAAGTTCACAAGAGATTTTGGTACAAACATGTCATATGATAGTTTGGTGTGTAATAGGATGGGACCATAACATCATGGGTATGGGCACATTGTGTGACAACTAAAATGAGACCACATGATAGAGTCAGGCCATTTGAGGCTGACCTTACTCCTATACTTACAAACAAGAAGGATCTGGTGATAGAGATACCTGATACAGATGATGTAGGTTACATAGATGCTTATGTTACATAGTGGAATGAGCATATATGGCATAGGTTTTTTCTAGTTATATCATATGATGTTGTGGATATTATAGTTGATGTACTACCTTAGATAATTATTGGTCGAGGTATTAATTATTTAATGTAGTTTTAGTGTAATTTGATGTCATTAACAAGCCACCACTCTCCAGAAATAAGTATGAATATGATACCAAAGTTTTTTCCCACCTTGGTTAATAGAATGAATAACCAAAAGGAAGAATGGTTATCATGGTTTTCATAGAGAAGAGAGAGGTCACTTTCATGCAATTGATCTTGGGGATGATCTTTTGGGGTCCACTTTCTTGCCTTTGTGACACCCTTTAAAAAGATAGCTCCTTCCATCCAGAAATGGTGAACACAATCAGAGCAAGATACCCTTATGATGCAAACCCATAATCTAAAGGTCCATATTTAGCCACATGTGGTCCTTTTATGTTCCCCATGCTTGACTACATCATATTAGCTATTTATACTTTTGAATAATAGCTATTTTTTTTCATTTATTTATCTATACATAGGATGAGGAGTATTAGACTACAAGTATTGAGTTTGATTTATTAAAGTTGAGTCAGCATAATCCTAATGATGTTGTAGTTGGAGGTTTGATTGAGCGAGCTATAATGCTTGTGGCAGTGCATGCTCTATTATTTGATCAGACTACCATTACCATTGTTGTTTATGTTCAGGAAACTGAAGAGCATGATGGCTTGAGGGTGCAATTAGATAGAGCATAGATTCCCCCTTATGATTTGGTTCCTAACTTAGGTATTAGGTTATTAGATGACTATATTTGACTATAGAGAGAGCATTTAGATCTCAAGGTGAGAATAGTTATCTACAAGGATCATAAATTTAGGGATAGATCTATGTCAAGGACTCGAGGATACCCCATGGATTATAATTCTAGTGATACACCATTATTATATATTGAGGAAGTTAATATGGAGATAAAGGGTCATGTTGACCATGCTCACATTATTGAGTGACTATCTATGTTGTGCTGGATAAACTTGCATTTTATTTCATGTTGTTGGACACTTTTTATAAATATGAGTTTATTTAGTATTTCAATTTTTTTAATCTTATGGATTTGGCACATGGTTATTTTGAATGTATGTTTTAATTTGATTGAATATTAAAACTTTAGCATTTTAAATTATAATTATAATGTATATATGGGAATCATGTATTTCTCTATCAGTAAATTGAATAATCATCTAACCAACTTGAAGGGAATAAAAATTGTGTACCATACTGATCATCCTGGATATCTAAATCATTACACTCATGTGTGGAATTAATAACTATAGTAGGAATCTGTGTAACATCTGTCAAAAAAATATTTATCAGTTTTCACTTTACCAATATTGATTGATTATTATTTCCTTGTATTATAACTTCACTATTTGTTTATTTATATTTTTGTAGTGGCTTCCACTTTTGATGAATTGGTGATAGAATTGAGCTCTCATAACTTTGTTCTCTAGATGCATTTCTAGTTACATGATGATTGGCCATTGGTTCTTTAACATGAATGTCTTAGGATAACTTAGTCATGGTAAAATGTGATCTAGTGGAATGAGGATAAGGAGACTTGGATGTCCCCTTAGCAAACATGATAATACCTCTGTCAACATACTACTTAATCATGTTTTTAAATGCATAAAATCATTATCCCACTAACCATTTATACGATGATAGTTGAAATAGGGTCTATTGTTGATTTTGTCTAATCGATGTGGTAGATGATAATAATTTGGAGGAAGTGTAATCATCTTTCTATCCAATAATTTTTGAAGAATGTAATGAGGCATATCTCTAAATGAATGGAATTGAATGGGATGCTTTTTAACATAAGGTGCTTTCATTACTATAGGAGCTGATCTAAAAACTTACTCTTTACCTTTATTCAATACATTAAGTTGTGGTTTTTGTTGAATATAGTTTTCTTTAGGAGTTGGATTATGCTCCTCAACATTGTTAGGTGAATCTAGTGGTAACAAATCAATATCAAAATTTGACTCTATTTGTTTATACACATATGAATTTATCCTCTAATTTAATAGTATCATAGAAAAGAGTCTGAAATGAATTAGACGTTTGATAAAACAAATTTTCCTTGAGAGGAAAAATGAAACCTTGAAAAAAGATGTAATGTCTCCAAATTTTTTGGTTGACAAATTAATTGTTGCGTACATGTCTTAAATCATAAGATATAATCACAAATTGGCTCTAATTTTCCTTGATGTAAGGATGGTAATATCTCATATGTAGCTTTGGGTCCTTTATTTTGAATAAAGTGTAGAATACATACTTCCTCTAACTCAATGTAGGTATGTAAAGACCCAATAGGAAGAAAATGTTGAAAACAATTCAATGCGTCACCCTCTAAAATATTTGGAAACAACTTTAAAAATATTATACTACCATTACAACCGTTCATAGCTTTTCTATAATCTTTAATATGTAAACAAGGATACCCACTTCCATCAAACTTCAAAAATGTTAGTATCTTAAAATCACATAGGAATGGTGCACACAAGATATTAAGCACTATATGGTTACCATATATAACACTCAAATCAATCCAAGAATGATATGCCTTACTTTTTAAGGTGAATTAATGTAATTTATGTTGTAAAGCACCAACATCATACATTAAGGAGAGAACCTCTTGTGAAGGCACATTAAAATATTGAAGGGTCTCATTTAATAATTGAATTTTATTATTAATCTTAGCCATTGGTACATTGTTTTGGATAGGAGACGAAGGCCTAGGAATACATTATTCCTTAATAATGGTAGGCTTGGGAGATTCATTGGAATTTAGCATTTCATTAGTTTACAAATGCATATTACATTCTACTAAAATAGAAGAAAGAGAACTATTATTCTCATCACTAGAATCAACATGTTCAAACATTTTATCTTTCAAAGTGGAACAAGGAGCATCATTATAATATGCATTAACATTATCATTAAGTGAACTATAATTTGATTTATTATGTAACATACAATCATCATCAACATGAGGGTAGGGTAAGGAATAAATTATAATAGGGTTAATATAAACATTCTCCTCTTCAATATATGCATAATAATTATCATCATTCCAATCCTCATTATGATCAACATCATTTCCACTTTCAGAATCAACATATGAAATAACATCATTTTAATTTTTACAAGAAGAGGGAGTAGGAGATGCATTTATACTTTCTAATTTGTTCAAAATATCACTAACATTTGAGATAACAACATTTTAATTTTCACAATAAGAGGGAGTAGGATATGCATTTATTCTTTTTAGTTTTTTTGAAGCACCACCATAAAAGGAACATTAATGTAACTAGGATGCAGCTTAGGAGATAAACAATTTTAATTTTTAGTATGCAATGGAATTTTAATTTTCTTTGCTTTATATTTTGAAATGTGAAAAAGAGACATATTTTTTTCGATAACCTAGGAGTATCATCAAAAATGCATCATCAATAAGGGGTTCATTTGGAATTATACTATTAGTTTCTTTCACATGGATTTTAAGAGAAATAATATAAGAGTTAGGAGAAGAACATTCATCTACATTACTATTTTTAGCACATTGATCATCAATTGAATAGTATTTTTCATTATCATCATTACAAAAATAGTTATTATCATCATTATACACATATTCATGTTCTTCATTAGCATCTAACACACAATCTTGATAGTTCGTCCATTCTTTATTATAATTATAAGGAATGCCTAAGAATTCATCAACAGGATGAGGAGGAAGAGATTATTTTTTAGCTATTTTAAAATTTCCAAAGACTAAAATGATAACAAGAGGAGAGAGACAAAAAAATTCTAGAAAATAGTCCAACAAAAGAAGGAAGCTAAAAACTTATTTAAAACCCTAGGGATTTTTAGAAGGAAACCCTATGAAAAAATAGGGCTTGCAATATTAAACAAATGAAGTGGGTTCACCAGTATGTTTTTATCAAATTTAGATTTTGAGGGTTAATATAATTAAGAAAAACTATTGAGTAAGATAGATTATAATTCAATAATCATTCACATACAAAATATAATTTTTGTAAACGTATGAAGAATTATGGTTTTAAACAAAGACACAAAAAGAGGATGAACACTTATTAGTAAGTTAAATATGCAGTTTTATAGGTGATTGTAAATAATATTGAAATTGGCTGAGATGTCCACAAATCTACAAGAATGATTGTTTAACTAACTAAGATGTAACTAGCAGATTTGGACTACTACAACCTGTGATCTTATGTCTAGGGTGTAGTTTTGTCTGTGTTAACTATGCAACAAATCTATAAACTAATGAACTGAACCATATGAAACTAATTGTAGATGTATTTTAGCCTAATGGAAATATGAGATCATGTATCACAACCTATATTTATCTTCTCATCTTCAAAAACCCTAGGAAGGTCCCACACACAAAGGTGAGATGTAAAATTGGGACAATGAGTAGAGGGTTGAGTTGAGTTGGCCTTATAAAATCCTTATAAATAAGCATTTCCTACATAAACAATAATCCAAAGAGTGCCTTAGACCACATGTAATTCTCCCTTTATTGTGTGTGACTAGATCATATGCATGGTGAACCTAATTTTTCTTTCTGTTAGGTCCTTTGGTCTAAGCATCAAATTGGATGTAATGATATAAACTTTAGATATAGAAAATACATATGTTGAACTTGTTGTGATGTGTTTCCATTCAATTATGTTTGCTAGGTAGGTAAGTGCAGATGTAAAATTCCTTTAAGGGATTTATAAATAAAATAATTCTAATTCAAAATTGAAAACTTATTGGCACATAAAACCAACTTAAAATGAATAAAATGGTGATAAAAAAACCCAAATAAAATACGATTCAAAATAAGGCTCATAAAGGATGCTGGGACAAGACTAAGGTTTATAGATAATTGCATAGGGCGTATTCATCGGTAAATATCACTTTTATCTAAAATTAATAAAACATTAAAATTAAAGAGGTAATGGACTAGGGATCCTTGTAACACACATAAGAATTTGAATAACAAAATAATATTTGTGAAATCCAAATGAAAATATCAATGTAAAAAGATAAGAGGAATATACATAGGACCAATACAAGATGCGTTGATAGATTCTAATTCAGTATGAGGAGTTTCTAGATGTAAAGCCATGAAAAATTATAGTATTTTTGTTGCTTAACCAAACTTGGGTGTCTACAAGTCCATTCTCTTTTGACCATGATTTTTATTCTATATTGAATGAAACTATATAATCAAAACTTGCATACATGATGGGGTCATGAACATTGTTCATTCAATTATTATCATACATTATTATTTTTACATGTATTGAATTTAATTAAAATGGAGTGAAACATTACATTTGAATCTATAATCCATATGTAGTGGTTGATTCATTTTTTGAGTGAACCTTACTTGATCAATTCTGTCATTTACTTGTGTAGTGATTTCTCTGAATTCAATGTAGCTTCATAATTCTCTCTCTTTTCCCTACATAGTTATTTGGGTTATAGTACAAATGTACTTTTCCACACATTCAAGAGGGTTTTGGCATGTTGCCTTCCCATCTCAGGATCTTACATAGTTACACAAGTTTGGGGCATAATCACTCCAACTCTCAAATGCTTTAACAATAAAACATCTTATTTAACAAGTTACATGGGCAACATGGATTTTACAAACACCCAGGGGTACTCTAACCTTTGCTCTTTAAATTTTTAGATTTCATAAATAGACATTCACTACTTAATTTTCATTTAATGTTTTCATGGAACAAATATGTACATTTGCATCCATCTCCTAGAAGGCAAAGTGTGTTTCACACACTTAGGTACATTTTATCATTTCATTCTTGCAATTATATTACTATAATAAATGGGGAGGAGGCCTTGATGAGCATTTACAGATAATGGAATCTGGTCTTCAGTACTTGAAAATGAAAAAATTGACATACATTTACCATGAATGAATTGAGCATTCAAACAGTGTCCTAATTTGACATTCTCTCACACTTGCATGTTATCTTATGAATCAATCCTTCCATTTTGCTGATATACACCTATAAGAATCTTGTTGTCCATTTAAAACATGCTAAATATCCTAGACAAACATCTCCATACTCTTAGTTTAGTTTGCTTGTACACATGTTAGTTCCACTAGGTTGGTAAGTATTATCAATCAATACTAACTTGTATGGTTGAAATCTATCTGCTTTTAGCAATGACTATTTTCTCAAATCAAACCCATCCTTAGGGTTGACCCATAATCCTAGAGTGTTGTATAAATAAATAAAGGTATCATTCAAAAGGTACTTTGGCACTTATTTGATATACATCTTTACACTATTGTATACTTAGAAAATCTATAATATTCTTCCCAATTTGTAAACCTATCACTAGAAATAGTCATAATCCAAGTCTAAATCAGTCAAAATCCAAGTCAAAGTAACCATTATCAAGTATCAAGATCAATCATTAGCTACATACACATAGTGAATGATTATAGTTACACAATCACACTAAGTTAGAGAAGTACATGTATCTTGATTTCCATCCTTGGAGTATTTGATACATAGCTAGAGACCAATCATCAAGTGAAGGTGATATGAGTTAGCTTAGCCCATTACACTTTTACCCATTTTTACAAGTTTGTATCCCTCACAAGAACATATAGGGTTTCAAGGCAAAAGACACTGATTTCTAGATCTATGTGTGTCATCAAGATCCAATATCATAAATAAAAAGAAACTATATGCAATTGTAGGTGAGTGTAGAGTCATTATGTACTAATTTTGTATAGGTTAGTACTGACCAACATGTTCGTATTAATCGATGATACTAACCCTATCCTGTAGAACTGGCCCAATGTAGACAATAAATCAGTTATAGAACTATAAAAATCACAAGTGTGTTTATCCTTGATTTTAACTTAAAAAACATAGCCAAATTCAAACAGTCAACAAGAAAATCCAAGTATCATGATCTATTTCATACTTTCTATGTTTAACTTTTGCCCTTGTCAAATCAAAATAATCAATCTCAGTGTTTTACATCGAGATGTATGCTTGAATGTCATATTTATAATTTGAATCTTATTACAAAGTTCTATCTTAATTAGATTAATGTTACCCATTAATCTAAATTAGAATAAAACAAATATATCAATGAAATATTACTATGAAATAAATATTCCTATATATATGAAAATGGATATCATTTACAATATTATGCATATGCTTGTAAAATATATATTCTCGCATATCTAAAAATGTGTCAATTTTTTATTATGAAATTATATATATACTTATCTAAAAAATTATTTCACATATATGAAAATGTATGCTGATTTTTTTAATTATAAAATATGAGGATTAGAGATCCTCTCCCATATACTAAAACAAAAAAAAAAAAAATCTTACAATAACAATTCAAAGATTGAAATTTTATACACAAATTGAAAATGCCATCCATAACATTACTTAAATTATGAAGAAAACAACTCTATTCTGAGTGTTCTTCTTTAGCAACAAAAGAAAAAAACTATGGACTGTTGGAGCCATTGAGGATAGCATTCCATCGGTGATGTTATTGAGGTCAATTGTGGCCACTGGTGATGTTTGTAAGGGAGATCTAGACCTTCGTCTTGTATCCCAAACTTGTTCATATCTCTAGTCCAAAAATGTTTATCCGTATCTAATAAAAATAAAATAAAATAACTAAAAAAAAAGTAACCTTTAGTTATAAATGAAATAAAAAAATAAACCATCCTCAAATCATTACATTAAAGACTTAAAATAAACAAGAGAGACAAAAACAAGTCAACCTCAAACATCCACAACATAAAATCAGTTAATCATGTATCAATCATCTTGAAAAAAAGGATTAAAAGTAAAATTTAACTCCTACCCAATATTTGTATGGGATAAGACATTGACCTATTATATGAGAATATTTACATAAAGATCTCATGCTAGGGATATTGATTTTATAATTTTAAGTAGAATGGTCTCATGCATCATTATAAATTTGAAAAATAATTAAAAAATATTTGTATCTTAAAATAAAAAGCAACTATTATCGATGAGATATATGTGAGTTGGTAATGCAATTGATTGCTACAAGCACCACCCAGGTTCAAATATCAGATTTGTATTGGAGTCTGATTGTTGTCGATCATTAGTATTAGGCTGGTTGTGGCCATTATTGGTAATTCTAGGTACTTGTGTACTTGGGGATCTGGGCTCCTGATTATGTCCCAGACCGATTGGAGCTCCAGTCAAAAGCATATAAGGGTAAATATCCCACCAAAATCATATCTATCTAAAAAATAAAATAAGAAGCAACGATTATTTAGAGAAAAGTTCTTGAGGCACTGAAGATTAGTATAACTGCTCCTATTTTTTGGGTTGCCAACTATATGTTTGTATCCAATTAAATTTATTTATTTTTTTCAAACAAATTTATTTTAATAAAATGTCACTAATTTTTCTCAACAATATATATTACAAAAAATTTAAAGAATCATAAAATAATTAATTGAGAAAAAGATTATAATTTCCAAACAATACCCTCTTCAAAATAATTAACCAGCACCCAATATGGAAACTTTACCTTATAACAACAACATCATCATTCATCACATCCTATCCAAGAGAGATTGTAGAGTCTCTACACCTAGAAATTCTTTTAAAGAGGATAAATCCATAAGTGTATAGTTTTCACTTGACTATAAGCCCCCACCTACTAAATACTTTTGAAAAAATTCCACATAATCTATAAGATAATAAAACCATTTATCTAAAAACCTGAACTTAGAAAATAAAACTTGTTCCTACTCTCCCCCATTAACAAAGGAAAATTATTAGGAGATTTAAAAACAAGAGCTACATTACAACTAGAGTACCTGCCTTTTTCCAAGGTATAAGAACTTGTTTGTTATGCTACGTGGCAGCTGGTTAGGGCTCTTTGGTCTGAAGGGTCTACTTCATGGAAAAAATGTTGATGGTAATTATTGAAAAGTGTCCACTTCATAGGGAAAATGTTCTTGAAAAAAAGCCTAAAGGGTAGGTTGCATAAAGCTCAAAGGGTAGGTTTAAAAGGGATAAAGGGCAATTCTATCGATGAAATTATATCATAAAGATTGTTACAGTTTCATAAAAATGATCTAAAGACCAAATTCCATTGGGGAAAGTGTCTGAAATAAATATGTCGAAGACTCAATTCCATCAGATAAAGTGTCTAAAATAAATATGCAAAAACAAATAAGTCCACTATAAAAAGTTTGCAATAATAATTTTGATAAAACTCAATCTGAAACAATAAGTCTAAAAGAGCTTAGTAGCTTCGAATAAGATAATGAACAAAATACCTGATAAAGACAAATTGTATAAGTTTGATAACATAAGTCCAATAGAATAAACCCTTTAGAAAGAGTTAATCTATGAACACAATACCATCACAATATCAATGCCATTTTACTAAAGTATGAAAGGCCAATGTTTAGTCTTTTCCCAGTATTTGCACAAACATATGGAAGAGGGGATTAAAGTCAAGACCATAATCTAAAAAAAGTGGGTCCCCATTTCCCTATGGAAAAAAGGGGGGGTATTGGGTACAACATGTGCTAATTAACCATTGAGGTTCAAATTGTGATGTTAGCGTGAATGTCATTGACGTTCACATAGATGTCAATGATGGTCACACAGACCTCAAAATAAAGTAAGGCAATTAAATCACTAGGGTTTAAATTATGATAGTCACATGGACATCAATGATAGTCTCATGGACATCAATGACAGTCACATGGACATTATTGATAGTAGCACGAGCATCAAAATTAAGATCGATAATTAAACCATTGAGGTTTAAATTTTGATGTTCACATGGACATCAATGAGGGTTACGTAGATGTCCTTGACAGGTGTGTGGGCATCAAAATAAATATTAAGAAATTAATCATTAGAGTCTAAATTTAATGATCACATAGATGTCAATGATGGTCATATAGGCATTAAATGATGGTTGTGTGATTGTCAAATTTGAGCCTCATAAAATGGACATTAGCGTTTAAATGGAGGCAAAATCAATGGTCAGCGTGCAATTGTGCATCGAGATCAACAAAACAAGAGCATAGATTTTTTTTTGAAGCATGTACAGTATTAAGTTGTTTTCTATAGTTTTCAAGTGTCATTGAATGAATAATTTATTTTGTTCAAGGCTTATATTATTTATATATATCTTAGTGCACTTCTTATTTTCATGTGTTAATGAAAACTGCTTCTATTTTGTCAGACGAAGGATGAAGATCTCAATGGTACACATCAGTAATATATTTGTGAACATCGAAAACCAATAGTTCATTGCAATTGTAAATTTCTCTATAAAATTATTGCAATTATTAATATCATTTTAAAAATGAATTCTCTTTTTGCAAAATAACATCATTATGTAAAGTGAAATATTTTAAATTCATTCTTGTATCAAGCTGTAAACACATGATTATTGTGACCATCTCATTCTTTCGTAGACAAACTATTACAAAATAATAATGTAATATTTATTTTAGATATATCAATTCTAATAATATTTAGTATAGTTATATTATTTTAGTATTTTAACATATTTTATATATTGTTATATGATATTAATTTGTTATTAATATATTATTATATTATTAATGTATTGTATTATTGTCATAATATTATGTTATATGTTATGGATATATTATTATTTTAATATTATATTAATAAATTTTAGGATTTAATTTTGTTCACATTGAAAAATAAAGAATTATCAGTTCCTTTTAAAGTGGTTATGCATAGGTGCCCTTCTCGCATATAACACATGTAAATCCTATTGGATGGACAACATATTGTTTTAAATATTATTGCTAGTAAAATTATTCCAGAATAGAAAAAACTGATCATATTATTATAAGATGTTATATTATATTATATATTGTTATACTACATTAATATGTATTATTATTGTAATATTGTATTATATTTTTATTGCAATATATATTAATGTATATATGATATCTTTGAAATTAAATATTTAATAATATTATTATACTATAATGACATGTTATAGTTTATTTTAATATATAATATACATTACTGTAATATGCAAATGTAAATTACAATATTGAGTTAAATTATTTTAATTTATAATATACTATTAATATTAATAATACTATCGAAATATAATCATTTATTATTATTATATAAATAAAAATGTGAAGTACAATAATAAGAAAGATTGTCATAACATTGTAATTAATAATAAAATATATAATATTATTAGATAATTCATCAAATTACAAAAGACTTAAACTATCGAATAGTATTGATAACAAATTAAAAGTAAACTATAAATTATAAAAAAAAATGCCTTCGATTCAAAAAATAATTTTATTGACCAATTATTAAATATAATTATTGAAACATCAAAAATATGTATCGAACAATACTTTAAAAATGACTACTGACTATTTAAAATGGAAAAATATCTATGGATCTTATTCGTTTGTACTATACTAAACCAGATGAATGACGTGAGAAAGGTCAATACTTAAATGGATCTCAAAATAAGCATGAGGTTGACAAGTGTCCTAACTTGATAGGTCTGAAGACAAATTCTTTCAGATAAAGTGTTTTAGATGAAGTGTTAAGGATGCATTCTTTCGAAGAAAGTGTATCAGAGAAAATGTTCATGTAAATGTCTTTGCAAAAAGCCTAAATAAAATATATTTGCCAAAAATCCCAAAACAAAAAGCCCGAAGTAATGTTTGTGATAAAAAGTTTGAAGACCTGAAAGTTTCAGACAAAATATCTATAATAAAAGTTTCAATAAACACAAATTATTCAGGGAAATTCCTTTGAGGAAATTGACTTAAACTATTGAATAGTATTGATAACAAATTAAAAGTAAACTATAAATTATAAAAAAAAATGCCTTTGACTCAAAAAATAATTTTATTGACCAATTACATCACATAGTATTCAGGAGTCATATTGAGCACATTTTGCACAATCTATTTATTTTATCTATGATAAAGTATGCACTTTTTTATTTTCTTTGTTATATACTCAACAAAGTAAAAATTGTATTTTTTCATTGTTATACCAGCAAACATTTGCATAAGTTAACTGAAATAGCTATTTTTTCTAATTTCTATACATGTATTGACATACTTTATTGAAATAGATCTAATTTGTAGATTTTAGCATAAAAATAAATAATTATGCAATTTAGGAGACTATTCTTGGCATTAGAAAGGTCAATATATCAATAGATCTCAAAATAAGAGTGAGGCTAACAAGTATCCTAACTTGATAGGTCTAAAGACAATTTCTTTTAAAAAAAGTGTTTCAAAAAAATTGTCAAAGATGAATTCTTTCGAAGAAAGTGTATAAGAGAAAATGTCCACAACAAAGGTCTTTGCAAAAATTCCAAAGAAAATGTCTTTGCCAAAAAAGCCTAAATAAAAAGCCTAAAGTAATGTTCATGACAAAAAGTTTAAAGACCTGAAAGTTTAAAAAAAAAATCCACAATAAAAGTTTTGATAAAGATAAATTGTTTGGGGAAATTATTCAAAGAAATTGCTTCGAGGAAATTATTCTGATGTAAAATATCTAATAGAATTATTTTGGGGGAAATGCTTGATGCAAAATGTTTGAATAATTGTTTTTTGTGAGGAAATTATCTGGACAAGTTCTAAGGTTTAGAGACAGTAGTGTGATCATCAAATTTGAACCCCAACAAGTAACCATTTGGATTTGAAAATCCTTAGATGTACATGTAGATGTTAATGATGTTTAGGAAAATGTCAAAGTTAGGGCTCAATAAATAGCCATTTGCATTAAAAATTTTTCAAAGGGTCCCTAACTGAATGTAGAGTTGACAAATGTTGAAATCTCAGGCACCTAGATCAAATCTAATGGTGAGCAGGTAAAGATAGGTTAGTGGGTCTAGGTATATCTAATAAAGAATATTTAATCATGGATTCAGGATCGACGATGAGCTCCAAGTCAAAAGGTCAGAGGATCTCCAAGATGAACGTGTGAGTGCCAAACATCAAGATCTTAGGTGCCTATACAAAGATCTAATAGTACATGCTGATTGATAGTGATAGTGGGCTCAAGCTGATCAATGATATGCATTTAATCATGTAACAAAGATATAATAATATAGATCAAAGGTAAAAAAGTCAAGGGAGTTAGATTGAATATTAGGACACTACATGGTGCAAGCATAAAAGTAGATGGATTGACTGCAAGATCTTGACATGGTAACGTATAAATATGATAGTCAAATTAGTTTCCTAGAGAAAAAATGATCATGGCTCTGTCAGATGCACAAGTATGAGATTTCTATCATTACAGAGTCTCAGTGGCATAGAAGAGGTCGAGTAAATTCATGTAGCGATTCATGATTGCATGCAGTGATAATCTCAGGCTGCATGATCTTTCTCCAACTTTCCACAGTAGATAGAGTCCTAGTGTCATTAATATTTGGGTCTTAGGTGAGCACTATAACAAACAATCAAAACAACTAGTCTTGTTAAAAAAACCTAGAGGTCTGACATAGTATTCAGGAGTCATATTGAACACATTTTGCACAGTCTATTTATTTTATCTATGACAAAGTATGCACTTTTTTGTTTTCTTTGTTATATACTCAGCAAAGTAAAAATTACTTTTTTTTTAAATTTTTATAGAAACAAACATTTGCATAAGTTAATTGAAATAGCTATTTTTTCTAATTTATATACATGTATTGACATACTTTAGTGAAAGAGATCTAATTTCTAGATTTTAGCATAAAAATAAATAATTTCATAATTCAGGAGATTGTTCTTTGTACTTGATAATATAGATAATGTACATTTTGTTCATTTTCAATTGTGCAAATGTTTGTGAAAATATTCAAAAATAGTTAAAATCAAGATATAAGTTACAAGCAAGCTAATTTTTATTAAATATAGTTTCCTATGTAGAATTTTGTATTGGTTTGTCAACTATACTGATTTCATTTTGTCTCTATTTGCATTTTTTTTTTTGTTGTTGTTGTTGTATATGCCAACTACTTATTACATTTTTTCCTTCAAAATTTCTGTGGTGGACCTTGAAAAACATGGTGATAGTTAATAGTGATTGAAAACTATGCAATAATTTTCCACTTTACCATGTCATAGGCAAAGTAGCAAATCATGATAATATGTTTTTTTAAACACCATTTTTCATCAATATACAAAACTATTAGGCCTTTTCTAATTCTATAATCATTTTTTTTATTGGATCAGTATGTAGAGTTATACATACTTGTTCTTAGAAAGATGGTGGGGCCATGGTGTGGCTTGATGATGCATGACTGCTAGCCTGTGAAATTAAGTAGCTTGTTGTAGTTTTATTTTTTTAGTATCACTATTTGGAGAGGTTTAAATATAAATTTATTCAAATGTGTAGATTTTCTATAATTAATTAGTTATATTTGGAAAATATTGTGTTCTAAGCAATTTACATACCTTCTGCTTTAGTTGATATAGTGATATGCTTAATGACATTGTTCTTGTCCACTATGAAACCACCTTGCATTGTTAATCTTGATAAAAGCTCAATTATGCTTTCTTTATCAGCCATGTATTCAACATGTGTTGTTTGTTTAATTGAAGGGAGCAATTGGTCAATGACATCATCTATGGAAATGCATTGAATGTTGGTATTGTTGGTAGTATTTATATTGCAAAGAAGATAGTGGGAATAGAAATATTCACATTCACTTGTGCAGTTTTTACAATATGTTGTTGTTGCATGGGCAAGTCTAAAGAATTCTATTACAAGATTGTAGATTTTGCATATAGGCTCAAAGGGACTAGAATATGCCTGGGCAATTATCAAAGTACCATGTACCTTTTTTTGAAATGATAAAGGATAAAATGTTATGTCGGTTTTCTTTTGAAGTGGAATAATAAAGTGGACAAATTGACATTTGACATTTACCTCAATAGTTATATCTACTTACATTTGCAAGCATTGTAGAGATATTTTGGCATGTATATAAGTGATGAATGTTGATTGGGTGTTATGAAAGTTCATATATTTTACATCAGCTCATTTTTCAAGGTTCTTAAAAAGATAAATTGTAAGTTCCTTTCTTTGTATCTTGTTTTCAATTTCATTGTATTCAGCTTCCAGTGTATGGAAGAAGTAGACCTGAAAATTGTCAATGGAAATAGCGAATTAGTGATATGATACTAACATGTAATAACTTTTCTTGGCATAACATGATTGCAATAAATGTAATTAAATTTACTTTGGATTTGTCACTCTACAAGTTTCCATCTGTTATTTCTATAATAAACTGATTGCCAACTTTTTTTGTAGATGCACAAAGAGCCGCTATAGTTCAAGTTGCATAGTAGTCCATGGTCTCCACAAGTTATTGAATTTTTAAATTGGGGATGAACATATGCTTTGCACAAACTGGGTCTATGAGTTATATTATACTAGTCTTATTTACTATTAAAATAAAGTCACAATCACCATAATCATAAGTACTTTTTGGAGCTATAGAAAAGTTTCTAATACATATCTCTTTATGCAGTAAGAGTTTTTATTCATGGATTCAGATTAGTGAATATGTTATATTTAGGGTTATTGTCATCTCTCCTTTATTTTCTATTAAATTAACTCAAAAAAGTTCTCTTATTTTTTATTTGTCAAGTATTGTTCTATATGTCACAAGGACATCACTTTCAAAGATTTCTTCACATTTGTGTTTGTTGGTATTATCAATTGTGACTTGCATATGGCTTGAGTTTCTCGGTCTATATTTTTTTAATAGTTACTACCATTTTCTAGATAATAATATAATTTAAGAAATAGAAAATTTGTAACTTCATACATTTTGGCTTGTCCTTGTGATTCTATTTCTATATGTTCCATTTCTATCTTTTGCTCCATTTGTGCTGACCTGAATGACCAATAAAAAACAATTAGCAATAAACTTAATTTTCTTTTGGCAATGTAGTTGTATATTTGGATTTACAAAATGCATATAATAAAAATAAAAATAGCATTTGATTTTGGAAAAAAATGTATTGCATACCTTTTATTTTGATATCTGCTAACTAATTTGGTTGTATTCATTTTGTATTTTTCATATTTGAAATTTGATTTGCAAAATAGAATCATATAATCCTTTGCTTATTTTACAATATGAAAGGCAAATAAAATTGCATGATGGTCAGTTTAATATGCATGGAAGAGATTGGAATCTATTTTTCTTAGATCAATATTTTTCCAACAATGGTCTATGATTGTTCTTGCATTTGTAGTTGGCATATTTGCTATAAGAAACAAATTGTGATTTTTTATACATTGCCATAGTTGGCATTGGGAACTTTTGTTTTGCATCATGTCAATGTTGAAGTCACCAATTAAAATGATATTGATATTATCATTTTTAGTTTAATTAATATTTTCTATGAATCTTTACAGATTTGCAAGGGGAGCTTTCGGTGCTAAGTAGATATTTGATATGTGAATGTATATGTTTGAATAGTTAATGTCAATTATAAGTGTTTCTAGATTTGGTGTATTAAATGTTTCAATAGTTTGCTTGGAAATTCATTCTTTACAACATGTCATGATACCATGGATATTCATTATAGCAAATCAATCAAATTTGTCTGTTAGCATTCTTTTATTTTGCACTGTATTTGTTTGAGTTCTTGTAAGCATAATACATGTGAAAACATGAGTTGATTATCATGTGTTATGTTTTCTAAGTATAATTGAAAGCTACTTGTGTTCAAAGAATAGATAGTGAAATATTTTGAGAGTTTGTATCTAAAGTCACATAAGAATTGCCATTGTGCAAATTACTGAAGTCTTTGCTTTTCTCCTTGTACTTCATTAGATACTAATTTTTTTCTTTTCTAATCTGTTTATAAGGTATAAATGTTCCATGCTTTTGACTTGAGATAGTGCAATGTAAATGAGTCCATGGTAGTTCAATTGATGAGAGTCAAAATCTAAAGCATTCATTGTTAATCCTTGTGATCTATGGATTTTTCTTGCACATGCTATTTGAATAGGAAATTGTTCTCGCACAAGTATTTTTTTATTTATGCTTTTTTTTTGAAATTCTTGCTATAGGAGTCCATTGTTTGTGAATGTGTTAAGTGCAAAAATGTTTCATTTTTTGTCTTTGAAAATTTCCAACTTTTAAATCATAGAATTATACCCATACAATATTACTAATATCATTTGTGTAATATTTGAAATTACCATCTGCACCATTGACTAAGCCATCAATTATATTGTAATTTTTGCCAATTAGTTCTACTAGAATTTGTTTTTTAAGGATTATTTTATTTGGAAATATGGGTTTTTTACTATCTACAAATTCTTTGTCAAATTTATTAGGTTGTATATGGTCAATTACATTAAGCACATACGTTTCTCCTTGTAAAATAGTAAGCATTTTCTCAGTGTGAAGTTGAACATCTTTATTTCTATGTAAAAAATATGGAAATGTTGGATCAAGTGGAGAAGGTCTATAGAAATGGCCATTTAAGTATTCAATGTCATTTTTTGTTTGCTTGGATGTTCTTATATGATTTAAGATTGAAACAAATTTGCCATCTTGTTGTCTCATAACTTCTTCTAGTTCAAAGTATTTGACATTGTTGGTCCAAAATGCTTATGGTATTATTTTACCACTCACTTTTGGATTTTTAAATATCCAATTGTCTTGGATGGGTTGCATTTGGTAGAAGTCACCACAAAAAAATATGTTTATATTTCCAAAAGGAATTGTAGGAGTATGCATAATTTGATGAAGCCAATTATCTATGTTATAAAGCATATGGGTTCCTATTACAGATACCTCATCAATAAGTATTATGCAAAATTGTTCATATATTTTAGTCATTGTATCCAAAGTATTTGAATATAATGGGAGCATTCTAGACATTCTGTGGGGTAATTAGAAAATAGAGTGGGCACTTGCACCATTTGCATTGTATGCATCTTTGATAGTAAATACAACAATAATACCTTTTGGTTTAAGAGGATCACTATCAAGTTGTTTATTGTAAAAGCAACATATGGATTGGTATATCACTTTTTTTGTATATGTTTTTCTTGTTAAGAACAGATACAATGGCTCATTTGGAGATAATATTTTCCTCATTATGATATCTTTTACAATATGTTGTTGATGATTCAACTATTTTTGTGAGTTGAAATAATCTTCTTTGCTTATGAGGAATGGTTGTTTGCTTATTTCAAGCATGTTTATTCTTTCGATATCTGTTGTTATTTTATTTTTGATATTCTTTATGTCAGCATTGATATCATATTTTTCAATTATCATAAAGTAATTTTTAAGTTCATTTTCATTGTTGATGTCAAATATTGTATTATGTTTTCCTTGGACATCTGCAATGGTAGTGTTAATGTTCTCCCACTTTAATTATAATTGTGCATTCAAATTGCACTCCATCATTTATATGTTTTCTTTATGCATAGCATAAGCCAAGGACCACATTTGAAAATTTTATTTCAATGATTCTTCAGGTTCTCGTTATGGTATAAATAACATCATTTTTTAATCTATAATAGTTTTCAGAATTGATATGTTCATTGTATCTGACATAGCATATTATTTGTGATTGTTTTCATCTTTTTATATTTTTAGATGTTCCCATATAGTATGTTACGTATTCTGTTAGGCATATATGCTCTAAAGATTCAAGCCTTCCATTGTATTTGTCAGTGATAGAAGTACATATTATGTCTTCAGAATCATCATGTTCTTATGCTAATACTTTTGGGATTTTTAAAATGCATGCTTTATTTAACAATGGTGATGTGTTTATAAATGTTGTTTTTATTGAAGCATAATTTGATAGCAATGGTAAAGATAGGATAATGTGTATAATTTGATAACTAAAAATTTGTTGAAAATTAAGGAGAGTGTTACCAAGAGTTTATATGATTTCAACTTTGTTTTCATTTATTTTCAATAGTTCATCATGTACTTTACAAGAAACACCTGTCAGTTTTTTAAATCTAACTTAGTCATATATGATGTGCAATATGTTTCTACAGAATATGCATCAAGAATAAATTGTGTATTTGTGTTTACATACCAAAGGTTAGGAAATGAATTACAAAAAAACAATTATCCACATGTCCACTGGTTTTCTTTTTAACATTATAACAAGATGGGAAATTAGAGATTGTAATAATGTCAAATATCTCTCCTTAGTCAAATTCTCATTTGCTAAAAACATTTCAAATGTTACACTTCTGTCATATTTTCTATTTTGAAGTTCTTTCAAAAGAGATTTGGCACAATTTTTAGTTTAGTCATCATTATTTTCTAAAGGTTGTAGTATACTTATCTTATCCATTAGAGGCAATGGAAAATTGAATCTACAATATACTTTCTTGTATTTTTTACAAGTGTGTGTATGATGATGTGTTTGCATTTTTGTTAAATTGTCATCAAGCAATAGCGAATTGCAAGACACATACTTGTCAATAAATTTTTCAATATCCACATTTTCACAATGGCCATATATAAGGGCATCGTGTATCCAAAGCATAAAATGAACATGTTCATTTCCTCTATTTTGAAATTCTATGATAAAAAAGTAGTTTTCAATTTGGCTAAATAATTGTTTATTTTACATCAGCATTTTCTTTAATGTATTCACCCTATGATTGATATAATGACTAAAAATTATTTAGTTTCTTCTTATAATTTCATTGATATCATTTTCAAATATGTTTTCATTATGTTGTGGTGGTTTTTTTTGGTTATATTTGCTAATGCTTTGCATAATGGCTTCTAAAATTGTTTGCCACTTATTAAAGTAAAAAAAAAAAGTAGGCGATCTTAATTGCCTTATCATTGCAAAAATATTTTTCTTTGTATTTTCCAAATAGTTAGGCAATATTTGAATGTTTTTTAAAGATTCAAAAGCTATTGGAGATTTTAACATTTTTTCTATGTTTGATTTGCTCTTAACATCTTTTGCATAATTTTTTTCCCTTTCAATTCACCTTTCTATATGCATATCCATGCACACCTACAAACTTGTTGTATGATAATTTTAATTGCTTTGAAAAAAAGGTTTGTAATATGAGTTGAAATATAATTATTTTCATGTAAAATTTCCTATTTTGTTATTTTTTGATCTGAGAATGTTTTTATAATATCATCAGGTTAGTTGCAGCCATAGTACAAAATTAGGAACTTCATTTCTTTTGAAAACTTGTCTTGTAAAATACCAAATGGTTTTAAGCTTGCATATGGTGCAATTTTGATAAATTTTAATTCTAAATATTTTATTTAATATGCACTTTCAAATCCATGTATAGCTGACACTGTGATTGGCTCTATGTCATTTTCAATTGCATTGTTATTAATGTCTTCTACATTGTCAATGTCTTTTGTTGATTGCCTAATTTCATTTTCAAGTGTGGCATACTAGTCTTTTTTAATTATAACTCTTTCTTACATGTACAATGGAATTTTTCATAGTTTAACCAATGGATCCATGACACATGTTACCCTAATGTTCCCTCTTACATATGCATTTTCATATTCCAATTTATGCTTTACTTTAATTACAATTGTTTGAACTTCATTTATAGGTTTTTAAGACAATACCTTTTGAATAGGTCAAAATCAACAAGCACATTTATAATTGTTCCAAGAAATCATATTTTTGTTATTTTATATCCAAAGTGTCTTATTTGTGAAAAAGTGATGCATAGAGAAACTAATCTTTATTCTAGTAAGATTAGTTTTTGAACTACCTCTATTGTTTTGTTTCTTCTTATTTGAAAAGGACAAGCGAACATAGGCATCTTTTCATTTTTTATTGAGTTTTTGCATTGTTTACATAGTTGTTATCCTATCTTCTTTCATTCAAATTTAAAATCAATACTAATTGAAGACCAAATGTTAGTGATATCCTTGCTAATGTTAACAATGTCTTTTTTTAGCGTAAACATTCACAAACTGAACAAGCAATAGTAGGTGTATCTTTAATCTTTCATGAGCATATTTCAATTGCTTTTTCCATTTTCCATTTTCTATTCGCATTGCATGTTCATTATTTATTTTTTTGCATATTTTTTTAAAACAATCCAATGATATATGTTTCTTTGTATCACATTTCAATGGCAATTATTTTTCACTCACATGTTTTCTTTTTACTATTTCTATAACCATTGGAACTTTATCACTGTCCATTTCAGCAATTTTGTCATTATTTTATTTTACAATATTTACCATTGTTGTTTGTTCATGAATTTGTTTTTTTAACAAACATAATGTTTTTCCTCTTTTTTTTCTAGGTATTTCTTTGTCTTCTTTTTTAATCATTGTTTATGGTGTACATGATGATATGATTGGGATACCAATCTCCTATGCACTTGTTTTAGGAGACATGTAATTGCATTTAAATTTTGCAAGAACATTTATTCATCTACTATATGCATAGGCGCATGAGGCAAATTTATTGGAATTGATACCTGACATATTTTTCGTAAAGGTTCATAATGAACATGCATTGTGTCTATTTTAAATGAAATTACGTTGTATATTTATTTTGGCTATAAGCAATTTTTGTATATGTTAATGGTTCTTTTACTTCTTACTAACTAGTTTCGAATTTCAATTTGAAAAATATTTGAAAACCTTTACAAGCATAAATGTCCACCCTCTATTTTTCCTTTTCCATATGGCATTCCAATCATATTGATATATTATTTCCAATTTGAGATGTTTCTATTTTTATTTTTTTATAATTCTAGTTGGTATAACTGCAAGCAATGCATTGCATGTTTGTCCATTATGAAAACTACATTGCAAAATATTTGTGCCATATAGCGTCTAAGAGATTAGATATTAAATTCATTTTTTGTCAATAAGCTTATTGCATTGAATAAACTTCCACCATGACTATTAGCAAATGGTGATGCTAGATAAAGACCATAATTGTTCATTTCACACAAAATAGCATCCTAGTCACATTGAAGATTTGCACATGTATTTAATAATTTAAATTGTTCAATTTCACTAGTTTCAATAGTTTCAACATTTGTTATTTTTCATAACAAAGGATCATAGTGGCCATAGGTAGGATTGTTGTCATGGAATAATATTGAATATTATGGTATTGACGACTCTCTATTAAAGTTAAATACTTTATTTTTTGTATTAGTGACCACAAGCAAATTGATATGTTCAACCATTTAGATATCCATTAGATATAAAATGTATCACTCCATAGGCCAATTTCGGTTACATTTATATCTTTCTTTGTAGAAAGCCTCATTCTGCGTAAATAGGTTTCTTTATCACATATTCCATGCAAATCATAGAACATATTAGAATGCATTTCATGTTTGTATGAACATATTGCATCTACATTTTTATTGTTTAATCATACTATAAAATAATCAATCATTCCATTTTGTAACTCATTTGATGTGTAACAAAAATTTAGTAAAAGTTGAATTGCATAAAAAAACATAGTCACCTACATTGTATATAAATGAATTAATTTGGAAAAGGTGACTATCTTTTAGCGCATCATCAATGTTAAAAAACATCTTCGGTTGTTGTTTATATGTTTCAACATATATTAACATTTCATTTCATCTAGTTTCTAGTTTCCCTTTTTTGGTTCTCATGGTTTACCTATTGCATAAAAGTGCAATTGTATTAGCAATGACAAAGACAACATTTTCATTCGACAAATATCGATATTTTAATCCACTAACAGTTGAAGCTAAATTCAATCTTCGTCTACAATTAATTAAATTCTATATAAAGCTTTTTATGTAGAAATAAATCATTTGCTCTAATTGAATGAATCTAGATAGATAAAAAGAAAATAAAAAAACTCTAATACCTCAGTAGATAGGTGAATTTAATTGTTCTAAATAATCCTAAATCAAACAAAAAATGCAAGTACCTTTTCAAATAAGTAAATAATGAAGGCAATCACAAAAGAAGCTAAATTGCATTTTTTAAAAAAATAAGTAAATTTTCTACAAAACAGTCTATAACATTTATTTATTTTTGAAATGTGTTTATTCTGAATACTTTCAAAAATAAATGCAAGTACCTTTTCAAATATGTCAATCGAGAAGGTAAAAATAGTATCTACAATATACAAGTCACTTGGAACTCGTTATTATTTTCTAAAGACAACACACAATATGACATTCAATAAAAACTACACATGGTCCAAATGTATTTGTCAATTGATATAATAACAAGTAAAAGTAGATAAGAAATAACAATAGTTAACAAGTACATGTTCCTTATATATATACAAGTCTATAAAATATTTGGATTGGCCATAACATAAACATTTGTAATATGACAAATTATTTAAAAATAATTAATGTTTGAAATAGGAAGAAACAAATTTCAAACAACAAAAATTAATTTCATAGCTAAGGTAAACTTCAAAATCAAGAAATAATTTTTAATTCTATAAATGTTTATATATTACTCATTCTGGCTGAACATGTAAATTTCCATGATGTCTTCAACGATAATGATTTCAATAAAAAAATAACTTTTAATTCCTAAACTAATAATAATAAAAATTAAACATCAATATACTAATATGTTTTAAGATGAAGTATTAACATCCAAATTATAAAATACTTGGTTAATAACATAATAGATCTTGCAAACAATGAAACCTTTAGAACATATTGTTTAATTAAGATACTATTTTTTGACTCCTAAGTGTTGGTGATTGGATTTACACTAGGGTTATAAGCTAGGGTGGGGGTCCTAAGGCTTACGTGATATCAAGAGAAACACAACATTTATTTTATTCACATAGCAGTTTTAAGTACAACAAGCATTTTTCATGGAAGGACATTAGAAAAATGTTGGCTAGATTTGGCCCACATACAAAATTTTGTCTAGATGCAATGAAATGTTTTGGAGGTCAACCATGGAGCAGGGAGTTGAGTAGAGTGCTACATTGAATGAAGCATCTGATGATAAGGAGAAGATCACAATGCTTGCAAAGCTTTTGAAACATTTTAACCTAGCTTAAAGTGTATTTTGTTGATCTTTGAAAAATAGGTTTAGGAGTAGGTTTAATGGTGTTCGACTAGTTCAAGGTCATAAGTGAGTTTTCTCAAGCCTTAGAGAATTCATTGAAGCTTACAAGATCAAGTAAAAGTTCCTATGCACAAGGCAAAAAGGCCCAGGCCATCTTGCCCATCACATAGAAATGAATAAATTTGTCTACTTGTGCATTTCATAAGTATCATCGAGACACCTCACAGACCCAAAGAATCACATAGAATCAATGGCCTTAGAGCTGAGATCATCTAGTGCAGATTTGGTACCCTCATGAGTTTCCCTCTTCCAGATATAAGCTTTAAAAGTTTGTCAAAGATAGTAATACATTCATGTGAACATCAAAATTAGGCCATGATAAAAAACCATTGGAGTTCAAATTATGACAGTAGTGTGGATGTCAATGATGGTCATGTAGACATCATTGATAATTGCATGGACATCAAAATTAAGATCGATAATTAAACCACTGTAGTTTAAATTATGATGACCATATGGACGTTAATGACCATCGCTTAGACATCATTGATATGTGTGTGGATGCAAAATAAATCTTAGGTAATTAACCATTGGATTTTAAATTTGATGGTCATGTGAACATCAATGACATTTGTGTGGACATCAAATAACAGTCACACAAACATCAAATTTGAGCCTCATAAAATACCCATTGGTATTGAAATGGAGGCAAGATCAATGGTTAGCATCAAATTGTACATCAAGATCAATGGAGTGAGAACATGGATGAATAGTGTCAATCAATCCCAAATATATTATGCTATGCATTAACTCATATTGAGAGATCTAACGGTGTGTATTTTGATTAAAGAGTCAACAAGTCTAAGTCGATATCAATGACCAATCAACAAAGGCGAACCCAAGACATTTTTGATGGGAAGTCCATGAGGTAGTTTTTGACCCAACAAATGTAAAGGAACCAAGATCACATATGACCTAGGTAGAGTCAAAATAAATATGTCAAATGGATGGGACACCATTAAAGCTTAGTCTAAGCTCCTCATTTAGCAATCTAGAATATATAGACCCAGTTCTCTGAAGTTGCAATATCATCATTATTTAAAGGATATCCTTATATGCAAAGAGTCCTTGGTTTCCATGATATATAGAGGTAAAATAGGTCCATTTAAACCTAACATAAAATAAAATAGGCTGCTAGTTGTTCAAATGATATAAATTTGTCCAGGCGGAGATAGTGACCATGTGAAAACCAATAAAGGAAATTGGTTTTCAATATATAGTACATCCATGTTGAGGATTTAAACTGAAGGGCACACCAAAATATAAATACAACCATCTTAAATAGATATAGACATGGCTTTGTCAGGTCCACAAAAGTGAGATGGGTTTAAAGCTTTGCCTATGACTGACTCTCCTTTAGAGAAAGTTCCAACCATTTCCATGAACAAAATTTGAAGTGCTACTTTTAATTTTCAAAAGTTAAAGGTCATATTATTATTCATCCATTCTTTAGCCATGAAAAAATAATCATAAATTTGTTTGTAATTTAATCTGGAGGAAGCCCATGTAGAGGGCATGAGGGCATTGCCTCATTTTGAATGATAGTAAAAGCTTACAAAAATATTTTACCATTTCAAAGAGTTATATGCATATATATATTGCCCATGTAGAAATAATATTTTCATGCAAATAAAGATCTTTGTAATAGTTATTAAATAAAATTAATAAACTTTTCATTCCATTCTTTAGATTAAAATAACCAATCTCTAAGAAATATATCAAAAAAATTATATACTCATAAACATGTGGTTACTTATATGTATAAAGTCTTCTATACTTGTAAATAACATATAATAAATAAATCAAAAACTAAAATATATACCTAGAAGGTATTTAAAAAAACATGTAATAGCATTGTCCACTGGTAGGTCACAATAGTTGCACAACAACAATAACCCAAATGTGAAGAAATGGTGTCCATGTCAACAAGCAGTTAAAAATAGAGGCCATCTTAGTTGGTCCATGGAAAATTGCATGTGGATATAATAAAATCTTACAACTAGAAAACTTGGCAGATCATCTCTTTGTCATAGCCACTGCCTTTACCCTTAATACTTGCAATGAACCATAAGCCTTAGAAAAATAAAAATAGTAGGTACTACTAAGGGTCCCTTAGTCGGTGCCTAGGGATCCATATGTGGATACAAGAATAACTTAAAAATAGCCCAACCACCCTCTTCTCCCTAATATCTATAATTGAAACATATACATTTTGAAAAATAAAGCCAACATAAATATTTTTATTATACATTGAATAGGGAAATTAATTTTGGTTTAATTTCAATGGAAAAAATCATAAATTATTAAGCGGTAGCCACAAACATCATATAAATATAATTTTTTTGTGTAGCAGTGGCTTTAGATTGGAGTGGCCCAAGCATCATAACAGGTGATGTTACATGCAATGACTCATTCAAATTGGCTACTGCATGAGCACTTGTCCTTGGTTGCACCACATAGGTGTGAGAATTTTTTATTGGTCTCTTATGGTTATGTGTCACATTTATCTATTTTCCATGCCTTCAAATGAAGCTGTAACTTATGCTACTAAAAGGTGTTAAAAAAATTATAGCCATTGCTACCAAAAAAGCTTATCAAATGCGTATTTGCAGTCTATAGACTTTGAGAAAATAAAATTCATAACAAATGGGCAGGATTTGGTTGAATGAAACTTTTACAATCTATGCACAAGATACGTGTAATGAGAAAATAATAAAATATTTATATCCTATACAAAATCATAAGAAAATTATAAATTTGGAAATCACAAGCTATTTTAATTCATGGAAAAAGGTATGTTGATCAAAGTCAATGCCTATGGCAAAAAAGTATAGTAACATGCCTTTACGGCAGGTTCTAATAAAGGTACCCAGAGTCGAGTCCAATCCAATTCTATATTTTTCCTTCATTAAGATTACATATATATACATTACCAAATATTTATCTTGGAGGAAAAAAGATCATAGGCAAAGACAATACCATTGCAGAGTGAATCTGTTATGAAACTCTAACATCATATAATATACTCCCATAATAAATTACATAACCGCTTTCACTTCATTACTATAAATATTGAAGATTTGATGAATTGGTTTTGAAATTGGGCCCCAAAATGTCATTTCATCCTTTTTTGCATGTAGGAAGAAAAGTGGAAGAAGAACAAGATTTGAGGAAGCCCTAAAATTCGAAAGAAGTAACAACAAGAAGACTTAATTTTCTAAGAAGAAAAAAAAACAAAACTAGAATTATTTGAAACCACCACCCATCTTTTATCTTAAATGAACAATCCCATCTAAACCTTAATCCATGCCCCCTTCTTCAATAAGGTGCCACTAAGTCAATTAACAATCATGTCACATAGAAAATATTTAATTACACTTATTTTGATAATGCAAAGAATTTTGGGTGGGATTTGTTTTTATATTTTATTTATTTTTATTAAGTATTTATAAGTGTGAAGTAAGTGAAGAGTAGTAAAGAAAAACAATTTTTGTGATATACATTTTTTTGTGTTTATTGAGAAAATTTATATTGGGAATAACATTAGAAGAGATGTAAATTTTTTGTTTTAAAGTATCGATATATTAACAATACAGACAAATGAAAGAAATACAATAGAATGTAGAACCTTAATTTATTCTCCCCACATTAGTGACATTGCATTGTTAATTTGAGCAACGCATCAGATATGAAATCCTATTACAATCAAATCAACTCTCATGACATCCTCATCCACCCTCAACAATAGAAAATAACAAATCAAAGATCTCACCACCCTAAAAGCTATGGACCCCTTTACATTGGGTGATGTAGGTCATATATATCTAACCACTACCCAGAATCCATGTTTGGTGTACAATGTGGGCCCCTTGGCATATGGTATCACTTGAAATACACTATCATTATCACTAATCATCACCACCCAATGCATGTTAAAATATTTGACCACTTACATGTTCTTTATAACCTTGCCCTTTATTCTATGGGTCTGAGTTTGGTGTTTTCATTTGGTTTCAAGCCTAATTTAATTGCTCTATATGTTAATATATTTGCAGCATGGATGAACATAAGCTATAAGATATACTATAGCACCTCAATGTCTTATCCGCACATAGACAACATTGTAATGTAAATTTGAACTACTCATTGGATGTGGAGCCTTGTCACAATCAAATTAGTGCTCATAATATCCCTATCCACCCTTAACAATAAAAATGACCAATCAAAGATGTTTCCACCTTGCAAGTTACATACCCCTTTGCAATGTGTACAAGTTATTTAAATTCAATAGGTAATCTAAATTTAGGTTTGCAGTATGATATGGGCTTTATGGTGTCCAATATCAAATGAAATACCATGTCATTTCCCCTCACCATCATTACCAATTTCACCTTGAAATATTTCACCATTTACATATTTTGTATTGCCTAGCCCTTTTCCACTACTTTTCCATTGGCCAAATTCTTCAGGAAACAAAATGTCTCCTCCCCACACAATTCTTTTCCACATTGTATAAAGGAACACACGAGGTGCCTAGTTTTTAGGTTCTCAACAATGGTTATTGGATTGATGTACAACCCACTCCTCATTTAATAGTCATAAACATTAGATATCAGTTGGAAGTAATAAGCGAGGGAACATACCAAAGCACATGGCATCGTATTCTGCTCACTGAGAATGAAATTCATTTATATGTGACATCACTTTACAAGCCATCCAAAACAAAAAATTGTGTAATACATGCTATCAACCTTCTCTAACCAGTCCACACCTATCATCAACCTCATTTAACTTGTCTATCTTTCTTCTAAGTGTCGACTGCTTCGTGTCATAAAACACCATCTAATTCTCAAGAGGGCATTTAGTTTGGTGTTATTCAATGGTAATTGGGTTTTAATTAAGACTTTACATTATTAATAATCTATATTATAATATATAAATAATGTATATTATATTATTATAATATATGTTTAAATTAATAAATTATATATTATAATATATTGTTATATTATATTATAATTAATATTATATATTTACTTAATTATGTAATAGTATTATAGTATAATTATTATAATTATCATATATTTATTATACATACATACATATATATCATTAATATACCTATTTATAGATGGAAAAGATCATACAACACACTTGAAACAATTCCCACATACTCACCTATCTTCAGAGATGGAGATGGAGTCCCATTGTTGTTGAACGTATCTGAAGAATTTTTTGACGATCTCAGAGTATATAATAAAGTTGTATGATGTCTTTGTTGGTATTTTTTGACCCCACAAGCCAAAAATGCCACCCTTACCATTCAAAACTTTGTATATCATGCTAGTTTGTCTTGTGAGTCAGTTATTGGTCCCTTAAAAGTCCTTAGAGAATCCATGGTTAAAAGGTCATGAAGTTGTTTAGGTGATTTAGGGTCTCTTCTTTCACTTGTCTTGTTCATTGCAGGAAAGTGTTGTGTTGATCAAAACAGTGAAAGGAGCAACTTTTAAAGAAGCCTAAAGTAAGATGAGGAAAATGTGATGAAGTGAAAGAACAAGTCTATTTTCTTTCAGGGCTCTTTTTCACCAAAATGTTGGAATTTCTTCAGATTTTTTGTCTAAAGGAAAGGCTCTGAAGGGTCCTTTGCAATATTCTCAAAAGATATCTTTCCAAAGGGATTGTTTCAGACTTTTTGTCCAAAATAACTTTTCCAAAGGGTACTTCATTTTCAAATTGGTCCTTTCCCAAAAAGTGGAAGGGAACTTTTCTCCATAAAGTGGTCCATTTCAAAAATTTTGAAGGGCACCTTTTCTTCAGAAATGGACCAAATCAATAATTCTAAAAGATATTTTTTTCCTTGAAGAAAAGGACCATTACAACCTTTCCCAAAGGGTATTCTTCAAAGGGAAATGAACCATTTCATCTTTTCCAAAAGGACCATTCCAATTTGTATGAAGGGACACTTATCAAAAGGCCTGAAAGAATTATTTGAATGAATTCTTTTGGGAAAATTGTCTGAATGAATTCTTGCGGGAGAATTATCTACAGGAAATGGCCGAGAAGAAAAATATGAAGGAATTGATGGTAATTGCATGGACGTCAAATTTAGGTCTCATAAAGTAGCTGTTGGTTTTCAAAAGTTTAAAAGGTTTTTCAATAATTCCATGAGCATAAAACTTATCAAGATCTTGCGATAAAATATCAACATCATGAGTGATAATCAAATAGTCAACAAATTCGAAGGGCTAATCAGTCAGGGATAAATGGCATAAGCCCATCCAACTAGTAAGGAGATCAATAGTTCATGGGATTTTGATAGCCAATCAACAAAAAAGGATGAGGATTTCACCTTTCAACTCTGATGATGTGGTCTATAGTGTTTCTATACGATTTTCACTTTCACATTCAAAGAGAGAATAAGAAACTAAAATAAATGGTCTAAGGCTTATGTGTACCTGGATGAAGTCTGCACACCGTAATCCAGATGTTGTGAGAACTCCTCTTTGGTTGTGGAGGATGACACCTGCATAAGAAAGAGGCTAAAACAAAGAAGGCGTTAGATAAGGAGATGGTGGGCTGCCAAGTGAAAGCTTAACTCCAGAAGTACAATGACTTCCTTAAGGGATGTCAACCCACTGATTGATAAAAATAATGTTTGATAAAAGACAGAATGATAAAAGACTGAAATGATTAAAGACTGAAACAAAAATGGAAGCAAATTCTTACCTGAATGCTGATGTCGGCCTGATCACAGTCACCAATGTCAATTATTCTGTCGGCGTCAGTTTGTCAAGGTCTACTGACATCGGTTAGGCTACCGACGTCGGTGGGGGCAGTGGTCTCTGTGGTCGGTGTCAATCGGGGAAGTAGTCTTTGGATGAGGTCTGGTCAGGTCTGGACAGGTTTATGGTCTGTGGATGGGTCTGAGAAGGATTTTGGGTCTGGTTGAATGGTCTGTGCAGGGTCTAGATAGAGTTACAGGGAGAATGGATAGAGTGTATGTTCAGAGAAGGAGGATAGAGGTGATGAGGATATGGGAAGGCCTCTCAGCCTTTCTGGGAGGGAGTCAAGTCTGGTCTGAATAACAGATAGATTAAAGAGAAGATACTAAATGAAAATAGTAGCAAATACTTACCTATGGATTGCAGAAGGAGTGCTGCTGATGCTTGTCCCTGTTGTTGATGTAGAAGATTGATGCAGAGTCCCTGCTATTGCTATAGCTAGTGTAGAAGCCCTGTGAGAGAGAGGGTGAGAGGTCTGGTGGATTGAAGACTAGAAGATTGGCTGATCGTTGAAGGTCGAAAGGCAGATGATTAAGATTGGAGAAAATAGTTTGAAATATTGAAAGAGTCAGCCCACATTTGGGAGGTGAAATACAGTTATGAAGGTAGCTGATGCTGACAATATCACCAACATCGGTCGACAGTTGACCGATGCCGACGGCTAGAAGGCATAAAAAAGGTTAAAAATAGCCTTTTATCCATTTTCCCAACTGTCGGGTCAGCGGGTCAGGGGAAGAAACGGTCAAAGACAAATTAAAATAGATGAGAGGTTGAGTGGGAGAATGAAATGGGAGTCTTAGGCATTAAAGACTTGGCCATGGGGTAGTGAAGGGAATCCAAGGAAGGGCATCCTAGGGTGGTGAGGTGTCAAGGGTAAGATGGCAAGGGGAGAGAGAGAATTATTAATTTAAAATAAGATAATTATTTTAAATTAATAAGACATAGGTTAGGAGTGGTTAAGTGGACCAAGGGGGAGGGATGACCAAGGGAGCAGACACGATTTCGGTGTCTATATTTGCCCCTTTTTATCTTGTTGGTTGTTCTTGATGAACTGAAAGACAAAAATAGGAGTTGGTTGCCCCAGGTGTGGGATAAGGTTGATTTCATCCTGTTGGTTGTTCAAGTGAACTGTAAGACAAAAATGAAATGAGGGTTGGTTTCCCCGATTATGGATGACGTATTCCCCCTCAAAGCAGGAGTCGAGGGAAGGGAACCTGGAATTGGGTGCTGATTTGACAGAAAGTGGATGAAAAATGGTGAGTGTGAACGTTGCAATAGTTGTGATTGCACACATACCATTGTACGAGATGGTCAGGTCAAATTGTCACAGGTCAAGGGTCGAGGAGTGCCAAAATTGAAGTAACTGGGCCCCAGCATTTGGTCGTAGCTGACCGGGTTATTCAATCTAAGCTGAAGCTCCGATGGTCATCGTGGTCCAGGTATCCCAGGCTCAGGAAGTGCTCCTGGAAACATGAAAATGTCACAAGTAGTGGGGATCAACCGGCTTACGATCCTATACTTGTGAAGGTCATAAATAGTCTGCGCACAATTTTGCTAACCATTCATGAGGTAGCATACATGCAAAAACAACCAAGGTGAAGTCGTCTTGGAAGTGGTCAGGGTTAGAGGAGATAGGCATGATCCCCAAAGTGGTTGGTCGAGGTGGATGGATGGATGAAAGAATATGGCCGAGCTAACCTCAGAAGACGTCGTGTGATCTGAGTGTTGCCTACATAGCCCCTGTGGTTAGGGCCTTAGGCCAATGTAGTTCTCCCTAAAAGGGAGGAAGGGTCAAAGTGATGGATTGGTCTTGGACGAGGTCAAGGTCATGGTCAAAGGGGGGAGATGGTTTGTCCATCAGATAGATGAATAAATGGATGTGGTCGATAGGTGGTTTTGGTCGGGTCAAGGTCATGGTCATGGTCAAAGGAGGAAAGAAGGCTTGTCCATCAGAGAGATGAACAAACAAGGGTGGTCAAGCTAACCCCAGAAGATAGTCATGTCATCTGAGTGCTGCCTACATAGCCCCGGTCTTAGGGCCTCAGACCAATGTAGTTCAGACAAAGAGACAAAATGGTTGATGATTGGTTTGGTCATGTGTTGAAATGATGAGGATAAGATGATGTTGCAGCCTTTTCCATATTGTGTGATGGTGTATTCTGCAACATTGGTCGAGGGGTCTTTCATCCCTAGCAATTTTCCATATTCGTGATGGATGTATGCTAAAAATGAATTGAGGTCATTTATGTTTCAGAAAATAATGGTTTATGATTAACATAAATTGTGTCTGGTCGATAGTTTCCATGTGTATTGGTGTCCATAGAAACTATGTGAAATAGACTAGGTCATGTCGGTGGTCTGAAAATGTTTGGGTTGAGTGTGGCTGGGTTTGGTTGGATAGATGATTTGGTTGGATGCGTGACCAAAGTGTGACAAAAAGTGAAAGGCAAATTGCTCTTTCATTGACAAGGACCAGAATGATGGCATGGATAAGGGTTGTTTAGAAACAAAAGACCCGTTCATGCATTACGTCGTTGACCATTGATTGTGTTAGAGAAGCAATCGAATCACTTGAAGTTAAGTGAGCTCAAAATCCCTTGAGTATGTTGGGGTGATAGGATTGATTATGTGATATGGATGGAAGGGGGAACCCTTTTTGGCAGGAACAACTTTGCCCCTTTTATAGGTGACCCCGAGAACGACTATAGACAAGTCCATGACTTTATAGTTTTGTCAGTTAGTTTTTTTTTTTGGGTGCAGACTGATCGATGCGGGAAGTCTGCGAGGGGATGTCATTTTGCTTGGTGGTCATGTTGTGAAGCTGATCGATGCAGGAAGATTCTGAGATAGTGCTGTGTATGTAGCAAAATTTAGGCATAGCCATCCTTCGAGGGAGTGGTCTATATTCTGCTTTATATGTTTTTGATATGACTTTGGCCTAGTTGTCCTTCAAGGGAGCAGTCTAGTAAATACAGAAATGATGATGCAGCTATCCTTCGAGGGAGCAGTCTACACTTTAGATTTATATGAGCTTGGAATATGCATCCCACTTTTATATTTTATTTTTTTTTTGACTGGACTTTTGGTCATGGACTTGACTATAGAGGTTTAGAGGGTTTCCCTTTTATTAGGACAAAGCATTCATGCTTGACAAAAGGGTTGACTGATGCTTTCAGGGTTGAGGGTTGAAAAGGAATAGGAATGATGATGATGGGGATTGCTCAAGGGATCGAGCTCAAGTTAAACGTCAAGTGAATAATTACTTGACTAACAGTAGACTGGTCAAAGATGCAAGGCATAAAGGGGCTCATGTTCTGACAAAGTCCTGACCCATGCTTGTGTTATGATGCAATGTCCGAGTCAATTGGGAGCAAACTTGCACCATTTGCTTCATTCCAAATTGGTCACATGTTGATTGATGTTGAAGGAGTTGGTTGATGTTTGGTTGAGGTCAGTTGATAGTTGGTTGATGTTTTGGTCGAGGCTTGGTCGAGGCTTGGTCGATGACTTGGTCGAGGTGTGGTCGAGGTTGAAGAAGTTGGTTGAGGTCATGATTAAAAGGTTGGTTGATGTTTGATCAAGGTTTGATTGAGGTCGATGCTTGGTCAAGGCTTGGTTGGTATTTGGTCGAGGTTGATAGATATTTGGTCAATGCTAGGTTGGATGATGTGATTAAAAGGTTGGTTGATGTTTGGTCATTGTTTGGTCAATGTCTGGTCGAATGTTTCATTGTTTAATATTTGGTCGATGATTGGTCAATGGTTGGGTTGAATGTTTGGTCAAAGATAGGTTCAATGTTTGGTTGAGGCATAGTCAAGGCTTGGTTGAGGCCTAGTCGAGGTTTGGTTGAGGCTTAGTCGAGGTTTATGATTAAAAGAGTGATTGATATTTGGTCGAGACTGGGTTGAAAGGTTGGTCGAGGCTTGGATGAATGTTGAATTCCCCCAGTGGCTAGAGAGAATGTTTGGCAGATTGGTCAATGTTGGTTGAGGCTTGGTGGTCAGATTGACTGTGTTGATGCCAAATAAGGGGGTTAAAGGCGGCAAAGGGACCATAGTCTGGAGTGGAGATCCCGATTTAAGTGATGAGGTTTGAGAAGCAAGGGTTGGTGTTGATGATTTGTCGAAGGGGTGGTCAAGAGGATCCTTGATGAGAAGGGTATCCCTTTTCCAGTGTTGATGAATGACAGCTTTAAGAGCACAACAACGCTCATTGTCATGTCTCAGAGTGTGATGATAATGGCAAAATTTAGAGTTATCAAACCAAGATGGTCTTGATCCGAGAGTTGATGAGTGGGATGGTGAGGAAGTTGAAGGTTTGTTGATAGTATAGTTGAGAAGAAAGGTGTCTTTCTCCAAGCATTGGTGAATGACAACCTTGAGGGCACAACAATGCTCAGTGTCGTGCCTAGGCGTGTGGTGATACACACAAATCTGAGTGTCGTCGAACCAGGGCAGTTTTGGTCTGAGAGATTGATATGGTTTAAGAGGTAGGAGATTGATGCGAGAAGACTGCAACAATTGCAGTAATAGTAGGGCATAAGAACCTGCTAATGGGTCTGTGTGTCTTCTTGCAGTGGGGGTTGATGACTTTGGTTTGAGAGGCGTACAAGGCATTGGTCATACCATCATTTTCGTGGGTGGTATAGCCACACATGTAGATGGCACTTTGGTGGTGATAGGTGTTGGATGTTTTGGAGGAAATATATGTCTGATGGGTTGAGGGGACAATGGAGGCGACTTGCCCCTATGAAGTATGGGAGTAGGAAACACTCCTATTAAAGTGGATGGATGCAGGCCCAAAATTGAAGGTAATGATGAAGGTGGGGGAGGAGTCCTTCAGTGTGGTTTAGTGGCCTTATTTGGTTTGGGTTGAGGGCCACCATTGTGTGAGGTGAGGTTAGATATGGGTTTGGGTTCAGATGTAGACGGAGGTGAGCGAGATGTAGCAATCTCAGGCAAAAGACAAGAGGAAGCTGTGACTGGGTCTTCCTCGGTCGAAATGGGTGAAGAGACTGGTTCTTCTCTTGGTGGAGAAGAAATAGGAGAGTGTGGCTCTGCAATTGGATAGAGTGTAGGAATGGTCATGGTCTCGATGTGTGGTCTAGGCGTGGGGAATGTATGATCCCCCATTGATGACAAGAAGGATGAGGGTGAGGCAGCTGGTGTGGGTGCTATCAAAACATCCTCCAATATGAGAGAGGTTGAGGTAGATTCTCTCACATGTGAAAGAGGTGTGGATGAAGGATTATCCTCCATTGGTGGAGGCAAAATAGGAGAGGAAGGTTCATCTACCCGTGGTGGACATGTAGGAGAAGGAGGTCCTTCTACTTGTGGAGGAGGTTGGTCAGGGACAAGAGGTGAGACTTTGTTGACCGTGTGTATATTATGGTCTTGAGGGTCATTGGTCATAGTCTGGACATTGTTTTGAGTAGGTGGATGATTAGGAAAGGGTTATTTAAAGATATCGATGTGTTGGTTGGGTGGGGCATTCGGGTTGTCCAAGACGAGATCGCCCCTGTCTATCATGTCTTGAATGATGTTTTTGAAAGTTTGGCAGTTGTCAATGTCATGGCCTTGGATGCAGTGAAAGTGATATAAGTTGGCCTCCCTATACCATGTAGGGATAGCTTTTGAAGGGTTGAATTGAGGTGGTCGGATTGGAGGGAGATTGAGGACCCCCTGCTTGACAAGTTTTTCCAAAATGAAAGTGTATGATTCTCCAAGTGGAGTGTATGAACGCTGGATGTACCATTGTTGGAATTGTTTGGTGATGCTTGGAGATGTAGAAGGTTGAGATTGGTCAATTGTTGTCGAAGATGGTGATCTAATGACCACAGTGTTGGCCACTCCTTTGGATTTGGAGTGGGACGAAGAAGAAGGTCTGGAAGAAGAAGGGTCATTGGCTCTTGCGTTAGTATTACGCAATTTGACCTTGTCTTCTTCAATGGCACAGAGTTCAAGCTTTCGGGCCATGGTGAAAGCTTCATCGAAAGTGTAGAATGTCTGGACCCGCAAGGTGGAAGAGATGTGCCTGGCACATGCTCAAGAAAAGAGCTCGATGAGCTCAGGTTGAGGCAAGGAGAAGGAGAGCTGGTTAATTAAGCCTCTCCAATGGGCGATAAAATCGATTATTGATTTGTCGTCAAATTGCCTGATGGAGTAGAGGTCTGTGATTGAGACTTGTTTGGTGATATTGATAGAAAAATGGTCGAGAAATAATTGGGCGAGTTGAGTGAATGAAAAGATAGAATGTCTGGTAAGAGAGCTATACCAGTCAAGGGTAGGGCCAAAAAGTGACATGGGGAACATGCGTAGAAGTAATGCATCATCATGGGCTATGAGATAACAAGCATGTCTGAATGCTCATAGGTGCTGTTGCGGGTCTTCCTTACTCTGGAAGTGAGTAAATTTAGGAAGCTCCCACTGGTTGGGGTATGGTTGGATGGGCACAGAAGTATGGATGGGTTCACTGCAGACTTGCTCATATGAAAGAGCATTGCTTGAACCAGAGATGGATGTTTCAAGGCTAGACATCTTGTCCATCAGCATCTTGATGAGATCAGCTGACGGATTGGTAGGTAGGGCACCCCCTAGGTTGTAGGGTGCCTGGAAGGTGGTCGAAGAGGTTTATGATGTACTTTGTTGTGCTTGTTTAGGCGCAACATATGGGTAGTGCATCATAAGGATAGATGTCGTGGTCAAAGGGGCTTGTGCCATGAAGTTGGAGGACACAAGTTGATTAGATACCACCATAGGTGGTTGAGTGGCAGCACTGGTAAAAGGATAGGTTGTCACTCCTGCGTGTATAGGTGCAAGAGTGGGTGAGGTCGAGACAATCAAGTTATGGTATGGTGTAGAACTTGGTTGAATTGTGTGTGGTTGAGGGGGCAATGACACCCTGATGGAGGTAGGTTCGAAAATAAATGGGGAGGCCAAACTTTGCGTATTGGCCATGGTCGAGTGACTAGTCGAGACAATAGGCTAAGTCATGATGGGTTGGGTAGTGGATGACGTCGATGTCATTGCCGCTACGCCTGAAAGGTACCACATTTTTTTTTCTTGCGAGATAGTTTTGGAGGGCTTTGACATTGAGGTCCAAGAATCTTTTGAAGTCTTGGTCCCCTTCAGGGATAATGGGGGTTTGAGTTGGGGTCGGTCGAGTAGGAGTTCTTTCGGTCTTCGAGTGGAACTCCATTATAGGATTGGTTATGGACAGGGAAGGCGGAAGCGGTTGATGCCTCACCTGGTCAAGAAGAGCCTTGGTTTGATTGCGTGTCAAAGCCATTCAAGGCAAGAAGGGTCAAGTTCTAGAAACTGTGTTTTTTTCAGCTTTAGAAACTCAGAATGGGGTTTTGGCAAAAAAAGGGTCGGGTTTTAGGCTGCTATTTTGAAAAAAAAGGACTGTGATAGTGACCGACGTCAGTTTAAAAACTGATGTCGGTGAGAACATATGGCTGATGTCGGTCAAATAACCGATGCCGGTGAGGAAAGTTGCCGACGTCGGTGGTAAAACCGATGCCGGTGACTGTGGTTTCCAAAAACTTAGAAGATTTGAGAGTTTTTAGAAAAAAGGAAGAAGAACGTCCTCACTAGCTCAAACAAGCAGATAAGAACAGAAAAGATGAAGAACACAAGCATATCTTAAGCGTTAAATCCTAAGAATCAACTTTTAGAATCTTGTGGCTTATGCCTTAAAGTGATGTTTGGGAGGTTGGCTGTCAGAATGGGTCCTAGAAGAGGTAGTCTAAAGATGGTTTCAGGTCAGTTAAGGTGCTCAAGAGTCTGGGTTAGGTTCCGTACATGGCCTGGTGCTAAAGAGCAAGCTCCCCTCACTTCACGAGCCCAGTGATAAGTTGGTCTCACTTAGCCAAAATATACTTTCCCTAGAGATTATCCTTTGCCAGAGAACAGAGTGGGCTTTCCCCTTGGTGGTGAAATCCAAGGGGTATTGGCGGGATGGGTAAGGTATCCGCTGGGTGATGAAATCCCAGTTGGACCTTGTCTCAGGTAAGTTTTGATGTTTGATTTGTGCAAGTGATTTGGATGTGTAACATAAGTGTGATTAATTCATGATGCAGTCTAATTACTAGATGTGAGAGCTAATAATGTAAGCAAGCAGAAATGAAATGCAAAATATTTTAATCCCAAGTCGAAATGTGTCGTTCGTATGAAAATAAGTTGAGAAAGGGTTGAAGAGTATGATTTTGACTAGTCTAGATGCAAGAAAAGAAAGAAGATTTCTTTTTAATCCTACTTATGATGTCTTTTGGAAGATAGAAGAAAGAGATGAAAAGGAGAATCCTAATGCACCCTATATGAACAGAAAGAAAAGAACTCAAGGAAGACCCTAGGGTCCCACCGAGTGTGCTAGAATGTTTCTATATGATTTTCACTTTCACATTCAAAGAGAGAATAAGAAACTAAAAGAAATGGTCTAAGGCTTGTGTGTACCTGGATGAAGTCTGCGCACTGTAATCAAGACGTTGTGAGAACTCCTCTTTGGTTGTGGAGGATGACACCTGCAGAAGAAAGAGACTAAAACAAAGAAGGCGTTAGATGAGGAGATGGTGGGCTGCCAAGCAAAAGCTTGACCCCAGAAGTACAATGACTTCTTTGAGGGATGTCAACCCACTGATTGATAAAAATAATGTCTGATAAAAGACAAAATGATAAAAGACTGAAATGATTAAAGACTAAAACAAAAATGGAAGCAAATGCTTACTTGAATGCTGATGTCGGCCTGGTCACAGTCACCGATGTTGGTTATTCTACCGGCATCAGTTTGTCAAGGTCTACCGACGTCGGTGGGGGCAGTGGTCTCTGCAGCTGGCGTTGGTCGAGGCAGTAGTCTTTGGATGAGGTCTGGTTAGGTCTAGATGGGTTTATGGTCTGTGGATGGCTCTGAGAAGGATTTTGGGTCTGGTTGAATGGTCTGTACAGGGTCTGGACAGAGTTGCAAGGATAATGGACAGAGTGTATGTTCAGAGAAGGAGGATAGAGGTGATGAGGATATGGGAAGGCCTCTCAGCCTTTTCGAGAGGGAGTCAAGTCTGGTCTAAATAACAAATAGATTAAAGAGAAGATACTAAATGAAAACAGTAGCAAATACTTAACTGTGGCTTGCAGAAGGAGTGTTGCTGATGCTTGTCCCTGTTGTTGATGTAGAAGATTGATGCAGAGTCCCTGCTGTTGCTGTAGCTGGTGCAAAAGCCCTGTGAGAGAGAGGGTGAGAGGTCTGGTGGATTGAAGACTGGAAGATTGGCTGATCGTTGAAGGTCAAAAGGTGGATGATTAAGATTGGAGAAAATGGTTTGAAATATTGAAAGAGCCGACCCACATTCGGGAGGTGAAATACAGTTATGAAGGTAATCGATGCCGGCAATATCGCTGACGTCGGTCGACAGTTTGTCGACACCGGTGGCTGGAAGGCAGGAAAAAGGCTAAAAATAGCCTTTTATCCATTTTCCCAATTACCGGGTCAGTGGGTTGGGGGAAGAAATGGTCTAAGGCGAATTAAAATAGAAGAGAGGTTGAGTGGGAGAATGAAATGGGAGTCTTAGGCATTAAAGACTTGGTCATGGGGTAGTGAAGGGAATCCAAGGAAGGGCATCCTAGGGTGGTGAGGTGTCAAGGGTGAGATGGCAAGGGGAGAGAGAGAATTATTAATTTAAAATAAGATAATTGTTTTAAATTAATAAGACATAGGTTAGGAGTGGTTAAGTGGACCAAGGGGGAGGGATGGCCAAGGGAGTAGACACGATTTCGGTGTCTACATATAGCTTGCAGTTAGAACATGTAAAGTGGTCAAACTAAGAATAGATGCATCCAGGTGGAGTAGAAGACATGCAAAGTAAATAAGCATGCCAAGTTTTAAATGCAAAAGATCAAATAATTTACACTTGGTGGGAACATGTATCTACCCACGACATGGATCTCTTAGCGCCAATCAAAGGAGACTTGAATGCGCAAGGGGCTTAAGGAGATTTGCAGTGATCTTAGATGGATCATCTCATGGTTAAGGCAATTGCAAGGACATAATGGTGGTTGTAGCCATTTATGAACTCTCTTTCCATTTTTTCATGTAAACCCTCTCTTCTCTCTTTTTTCTACTATATATAGAGGCTTTTGACCTTGAAATGACATCCCTCGACTGGTGATAGAGTGACTCTGTCAAAATTGCTTTGTGAACACTTTCTTGAAGCAATAAGATGAATATTTTGATTCTAGTTTGAAGTCAAGTGTACATTATTGGAGTTTAACTTGTAGATGTATGCTCTTTCATCCGTAGATTCTCTATGTATCTTACTTTAATTCTTTTAGTTCCTTGAAAGTTGTGTGAAGTGTTATACATTGCTGCCTTTCTTGAAGTGTCACCAGTTATAGTGTTTCACATAGACCTATTTCTTTCTATCCTTCAAACTATAGGGTTTCCCTTTGACCTCCATAAAAAATAATTATGCTTGTGGCCTTGAGATAGGATCAGATTAGTCTGTGTCTTGCTTAGTTTCATTAGTAGTTGTTAAGGTTTCCAGGCTAAAAGTAGATAATTTCATATTTTTGTGCATCACCATCCTTAGCTTAGATTTCCTTTTTATGATTATCTTTCTCTCACTTTTCCTTAGTCAGTAGTAGATTTTAGTGTGAGAAACAAGCCAAAGTGAAGCATCTAAGGAGCTAACCTCATTAAAAATCTTAGAGGTTCAACCTTGCTATAGGATACCCATAGCTTGAGTTTGTCCCAATGCTTGTAGCTAGGAGTGATAGAGCCTAAGAAACTCTCCCACAAAGGTGCAATTCTATGCTACAACAGTCTCTACACAACATTTTATCCAAATGGAAGCCACAAAAATTTTCCATCTATTCTTCACAAAATAGAATGCAATCTGTAGCATGGACAAAAGAAAGCCACAAGATAGGCTATGAGACCTCAATGTCTTGTCCCCACATCAATGACATTGCATCATTGATTTGAGCTACATATAAGATGTGGATCCCTATCATAATCAAATTAGCTCTCATGACACCCTTGTCCACCCTTCAAAATAAAATACAACCATTCAAAAATACTACCACCTTGTAAGTTATGTATCCCTTTGTAATGGGCGATGTACATCTAAATCTAAAAGTTGCACTAAATCTTGTTTTAGTGTTTGATATGAACCCCTTAGTGGATGATATCATTAGAAATACCTTGTCATTGCCCTTCGCCATCACTTCCCATCTCACC